>PQWD01011981.1:0-165854 GCA_019425675.1 Leucinodes orbonalis
ATTGTGATTGGATTTATTAAATAAAGGTGTTTTTATGTTTTATTAGACCATTAGGTATGGGTATAGTTCAAATGCATATTGTACCCACTTTTAGAGCTAGTAGTATCATATTAGTAAAACTGACAAGTCGACAAGTTTGCTCAAGTTTAGTTAAGCAAGAGTGGCGAACGAGGCGAACCTAAAGTGTTTAGTGGCAGAAAAACATCTAGCTCAGTTTTATGAGGGAGCCCGACACGGAGTAGGCAGCGTTTATTAATTACGATATCCTCGGGCTGCGACCGCAGTAGCGGCCGGGAGCTGTCACCACGCCTAATTGTAAATACACTACCTATAAACCTCTCATAATTTATTTATATTATTTCTCAACGCCTCGGGCACGAACCGACCGGCATTAGTTCCCGTATAAATTAGGCCATAAATTCGTTTCGACACTCGGCCGATTCTCACGGTCTAAACATACTCAGTTAATTAAGCTCGTATAAAGAATGTTCATTCGAAATAATTAACAATCGATTGTCTGTCTTTCCAGGAACACCCGAGCTTACGCGGTACGCCGCTGGCGATGTTGGCGGCACAGTGCAATAAGCTGTCCAGCAAGTCGCCACCGCCGCTGGCCGATGCCGCCGTGGGCAAGGGCTTCCACCCGTGGAAGAAGAGCCCAGGGGCGCACTCCCCTCCCGGCGCCCCACGATCACAGGCGCCCTCGTGCGGACCCTACGCCCGTGCGCCCGCCGCCTGCGCAGCGGCACCCTCCTATGGAAACGACCTCTATTTCCCCTCTTCTGGGGATCAGCTGCTCGGCAAAAGCGAGTCCAGCGCCAGTCTCGGCTCTATGTACTCGCGCCACCCTACGAGTCATGGCCATTCAACGTAGGCGGAGGTGGTGGCAGCGGCGCTCTCAAGGCCGCTGAGATGGGTGGAGTCGGTGCCGTCGGCAGCACCTGGTGGGACGTACACAGCGGCTGGCTCGACGTCGGCGGACAGATGGCCAACTACGCCGGCCAGGACTACTCGCAACTCACACATTCGCTTGGCGGCGGGGCGCATCTGCTCCCGCCCGCGCCTCATCTTTTACAAGATGCGTACAAATCTGTACTACCGACACAGGGTTCCTTTGGTCTTCACGGTCCCGGATCGCCGGCGCCGCCCGCGCAGGCACCCTCACCTCGATCACAAAGGCGTTACGCCGGGCGGGCGACATGCGACTGCCCCAACTGTCAGGAAGCTGAAAGACTGGGTCCCGCCGGGGCACACCTTAGAAAGAAAAACATTCACAGTTGTCACATACCCGGTTGCGGGAAAGTGTACGGGAAAACGTCCCACTTAAAAGCGCATCTTCGCTGGCACACTGGCGAGCGGCCGTTCGTGTGCAACTGGCTGTTCTGCGGCAAGCGGTTCACGCGCTCCGACGAGCTGCAGCGACACCTGCGCACGCACACCGGCGAGAAGAGGTTCGCGTGCCCGGTGTGCAATAAGCGGTTCATGCGGTCGGACCACCTGGCGAAGCACGTTAAGACGCATAATGGCGGTAAGAAGGGCAGCTCAGAGTCGTGCTCAGACTCGGAGGAGAACAGCCAGGGCGAGGGTACAGGGCGCGGGTCGCCCGAGCACGCGGACGTGAAGCCGGGTGCGCTGGTGTGACGGGGGCGCGCGGCCTTCCCGCCGCACCTCGCGCCGCTCCTGTGATACCGCGCGCGCTCTACACACCACCACATATCAAAACACTGTGACATAGTGACGTGGACTTGTAAAGAGACGTAACGTGAATGGTGCCACATGCATCCGTGTTTGTGAGACTCAGTGTTGTACAGTATAGATACTATTGAAATATAATTATCTCATATTATAGCTAGAAATTATATGGTAATTAGTTTAAGTAGAATCACTGTTTTAGTCCAAAATTGCAGTTTATAATTTATTTTACCTACACAGGTTATGGAAAGAATGCAATTTATTTATTGTACTTACCTTTTATTATAGAAAACGTACACTGTAAATGAAATAGTTCAATAAATTAATAACTGGCACTGAAACATCTTGAACACGAACATTGTATAGAAAAGAAAGTGATTTTTAATTTAAAAATAAACACTTTCATGTTTGTGAACTAGATGTGACAGTTTTGCGGGTTTCACAATTATCAAAAGAAGCGTATAGACAATAATACTTTTTATATTTTTTAGGGATCGTTCGTATCATACATAACGGTAGTTACTTACTTGGCCATTTCGAGCAATAATCATATATTGATTTTACACATTTTTATTAAAAGAGTTGAAAGAATATGTTTTTCTTTGTATTAAAGTATGTACGCTTCCTGTAATTTGCTGACAAACTGTTGAATAGATGAACACTGTTTAAATATTATGTTACATAAAAGAAAAATACTAGTTTGCTATTTGGTTGCTTACCGACTACGTAATTGTAAATCTATTCCTATCTTGTATATTGTACAAAATTGTGCGAATTAAAAAATGCCTGAAATTGATTTATAAAATTGAATATATTTTTTCCGAGTGGATATTTGCATTTTTATTTTCCCTCAGATAAAACCACAAAAGAAAATGGTGTTCGTTACCTACAATATTTATAACTCCAGAACACTGGACCGATTTGCCAGAAAATTAGTGGGAAGATAGCTTGTAGACAGACATTGGATTATTGTTATCCCGTTCCTATGCAACGTGACATAAATTAAGATTATAAATGTTTTTTTTTTTTATCCTTTATAGGCAGACATTTGACCGCCATCCCACCTGATGGTAAGTGATGATGTGGCCGAAGATGGATCATGCCTGCTAAACAGCCATTCACTCTTGCTTGAAGACGGCCAGGTTGTAATGATCGGGGAACACATAAGGAGGCAAAGAATTCCATTCCTTTGCGGTGCGCATTAGGAACGAGGCACCAAAGCGGGCTGTGCGGATGTGTGGAATGTCTACCACGTAAGGATGGAACGCTCGCCTCCGTCTTGTATCCCGATGATGAAAAGGGGCTGGTGAAATTAACGCGTGTAATTCCATCGCACTCACCGAAATGTAAATAAGATTCAAAATTTTGGATACAAATCTAAGTTCGCCCAAGTCAGTGTATATTAAAATGAAAAATAGCAATATTTCGTATACATATCTACTAAGCCTCATTACTTAATCAACAATGAGTTAGAGATATGACGTAATCTATCAAGGACCCTAAAACAACCCACCACAGGCCCCAGTCAGTTTCACACAAGCAAGGCGCTATGACGCTACAACCTTATACGTCGTGGGCCCAGTCTCGAAAATAAAAGGGTAATCAATTGTTAGGTAGAAGTTGAGACGAACTCATTCGTACTAAATTTCAAATTTCTTTCTTATTGTAATCTCACTTAAAATTATTATTAAAAAATCTATATATGTATGTTTATCCGTTGCTTAGTACACATATTACAAACTAAATGCTACGTTTCGGACTACATGGCGCTGTTTGAATGTCAGGAGATAATCAATTTCAGACCAGGATAGGTCTGAAATTTATTATAAAAGTCAACATTCGCTAATGGTCATTGCCAGCTTAAACGAATCATCATTACATCGGGCTGGGAGCAGGTTGCTCTGCTCATTACCACTGTAACTTGTTAATCACCATCACATTTCAATCAATCAGTCAATTTGTTCCACCGCTAGGAGTCCCACAACGAGCGCTATTATTAGTTAGTCCTAAGTAACCCGTATTTGTCTCCTGGCCTTAATCATAAGGATATCAGATCATCATGTTATAGCCTAATGTCTCGCCCGTTGCCGTTTTAACCCTGCTACTTGGTTGGCTATGACCATGATCATCATTCTATCGAATCTTGTGATTTTTGACACGTTAAAATCAAAGAGTCTTTGGTTTCCTAGCATAGACAAAAAACGGATACAGTGTAAGCAAACCAAATTGCAAAAGGTTACTTATAATATAAATAGCATCACGACGTATGACTTAACAGTGCATAGAATTCTAAAAAGAAAAATTTTACGTCTACAACTAAAAACAATTCATATTTCAATTGTCATTTGTCGTGAATCAACTGCGATTGTTTCAAGAATTGCATCGAGATCCCCTCAACTGATACTCGACGGCAACTTTTTAATCATCGCCGCTCATTCACAAATGAATTTTGATATAGACCTTGCGTAAGTAGTTGGATGACGCTACAGTAGTGCAGCCAACTTATTTTGAGTTGTTAGGCGGTGTGATAGAGTTAAGTTTTGCTTGTGAATACCGAGTATCTTACGACATTTTTGGCGGAGCGTAATTTAGAGGAGCAGCCACAAAGAGGGCGACGCTTGTCGTAAAAAGCGAATTGAAACCACAAATAATGAGGAGGGGAAGTGTCGCCTCTGCGGGTGGCCGCGACTCGTGCCGTAAAAACCGAGCTCATCTGCGACAGACTCCATTACCGGCCCTCGTGGTCTAGGTTAATCTTCACATTATTAATGACGCCGGCTGCGGTGGCCCTCTTTCGAAAGTTGCAATGATCATCCCGTTTGGCAAAGACGTGTCTCATCGACAAAAGCTAACATCTAATTGTTGTACTCACTTGTAACCTATACTCTAGGTTCTTATTTTTAAGTATGTTATTTACATTAAATTCTGTTTTATTTTAATTTGCTAAACTGCTTCCATGTCAGCTGTGCTTGTCGTGGCAGTTTGTAATTAAGGCATCACTACATGTTTCGTATCGCTTACGTATGTATATTGTCAATGTAATAAGTGTATGTCTTGTAAACTGTCCTAAATAAATAAATCCACAGGCCAAACCACTGAAGCGCTTTTTTTTCAAAGCATCAAAACTCATATTTTTAGTTTAGTATTTAAATCGTTTTTTTATATATTATATTTTGTATATTTCTTGACGTTCATAAGTGCTTTTTGTAAGCCTAATTTGAAATAAATGATTTTGACTTTGACTTTGAAATAAATCTAAACGTTCGGTACAAAGTCCACTTATTTGGATCAAGTTTTTGTAAATTAGGCTTATGGTCGCTTGAGTTACTAAAATATAAAATTTTATATTCCTTTTTATACGGATGATCATGAAACTCATAGACATTAAGGTATTTAATGAAAGAAAATTTTGATGTGAACCTCGTTTTAAGGAAGAAAATCGGGAAGTTTTTGGAAAGGATGATCATTTAATCTCCTAAGACAACGCGTACTTATTTAATTGTTATTCAGTTAAATTAGTTTTTAATTTATATATTAAAGGTACTTACGTTTCAAAAAAATGAAAGGTGTAAATATAAAAGCATGATGCCTTTCACAATTTTATTAGTACATATGACTTCAAGTTATAAGGACTATTTATATTCTTTGATACTGCATCCTCGTTATCTACAAGATAATGGTCCAAAGCATGTAAAAAGGCCACGTATGGAAAGCCTTCATAGGATCCCGGCTCTGGTTATGACTTGAGTCTTCAAAAGTTGAACCCCGTGTATCCCATACATGGCATCATCCACCGGCTACCCGTCACCTTAACCGATGGTACATCAAGTTGGGCTACATACATGTATTAATTCAATAATATATTTAATTAATCACAAAGTTACTACGACATTATTAATCACAGAACCCTCATAAATGACTCTCGAACTTCTAGATATTATCATGATAATCAAATTATTCCCAAACGATCCCGTGCTCGAGCCCCAATTGTACAATTTAATCATATAAGCAAACTGATGACCTCGGTAATTGCATAAAGCCAGTCGTTATCAGGGCCAAGCCTTCGTAATCGAGTTAAGTCCCAGCCCCGTGGCTAAACACAGATTTATCACCCCAAACGAATTTTATAAACTGATCGACTGAGATGAGGGAGCGTGTTTTATATTCCACTGGTGTAGGCCGTGTCTGGTTAATGAGTTACTTTACTATTACGTTTATTTATGGTATTCAAATGTCTTGGTGTATTTGAGTATTCGTATGTTATAATTAAAACTATGAGGTATTTTATTTATTATTTCATGTGTAGGCAAACGAATAGACGATTTACCTAAAGGTACGAGGTATCGCCACCCATGGACACACGTCCAAGTCACCGCCTAAGAAAAAATATTGTTAAATGATTCGTTATAAAAAAATAGATACTAAGAATAAAATACGATTTCAAAAAATAATATTCTAGTTTATACATCTCTGAAGTATCTATGATATGTGTAAACGATCAGGGAGACCTAAATTAAGTAATTTCAAGTATCACGCAATGTTACTAGGCAACACAAAACTCTTTGCATGTTAATTAACGTATTTTTTTTTTATTTGAACACAATATTGAGCATTACAAATATTATACAAAACACTTACACCGCCGCTTCCGTTACTGACATAGTGAAAGTCGTTATCTATCAACATGTAACCATGTCTTTACCAAGTTAGGAAGTTACGATGTCTTTGTGAGAGACGAAGTTACGAGTTTCCCGCTTCTTGCGAAGTACTTAATTTATGTTTCCTTCCTACAGGTGGGCGTAAGCAGGTCAGAGGGAATGGAGTTATATTTCGGAGCTACTTTTCGTAAAAAGCAATTGCGACTATACGAGTCTTTCAGTAAATTAATTACACTGATTTATATTTGGGTGTGTACATCATCAATCTATTCGAAACGTTATTTACATATTAATTACCTTACCATATAACACACAATATTAATAAATAATTGATAAATAGAATGTCTAATTTAGGATTCCAAATTTTACACAATTTTAAATTATATTTTTTCCAATAAACTCCATTTTCAATATAGCGTCCCATTGCAGGGCACGGGCTTTCTCGTGAGGTATGATTTAAAGAATATAGGACATAACACAACACACGGATGTAATGCGGTTAGGTGGGCTAACCATAGCCATACTACGGCTTAACGTAATACGAAAACATCTTGCTTTTCGGACGATTCTGCCTGCAATGTCCTCAACAAACAGTTAAATGCAAAGTTATATAAGTACTATGTAGCTTCGCAGTAGGATTAGAATCTAAGCTACGCCCCTAGATCATGCGACGGTCTATACTTTACACTTAAACCACTAGACCAAAGAAGCAGTTAAACTCCATATAGGAGATAAAAAAAGAAATAGGCTACAACTTTATTTTTTGCCCGTTACAGGACGGTTGTATTCTTATTACTTAAGCATTTTATTTAGACCAGCAAGGATTTTATACAACTGCTTTAACAAACCTTCATAGGTGGCGGTGGCACTTATAATCAAGTGTGCTTTGATCTCGTTAGTTTCCTTTCACAGAAATAAATAAAATCAAAATGCTTTTCTTTTTCAAGTACTAATAAATTATTTTCACCGTAGCTGAAAAAATATTGCCGATTTTAAAGCCTGAGAAAATACTAACGTAATCTCACACAAATGCTAATGCAACGTCTGCTAACTTGAGGCAGTTTAACTGTCTTCTAGACTGCATAGCGAAGTACTTAATTTATGTTTCCTTTCCACAGGTGGCCAGTTTCCTTTGAGGGCATCCCATTCAGCTGAACGGAGTTACCGAACCGAGTAGCATTTTGTTTGACGACTGTCACACATCAAAGTGACCATTACATACGTTATTGAAAACATGTTTTTCTTGTACCACCTACATAGTAGCTTCTTCTCGCACGCGCCTACTACTTTTACAGACAATAGACCTGGTTTGATGTTATTTGTATATGGCTTTTTGAAATCTGGGGGCACTCACTCACTCACTCATGATCATCAAAATAGAACTAGTACTCCCCATTAACTCAGAGAGTTGAAATTTGGTACAGAGTAAGGGTTTAGTGGCTATATAAAGGGAAAACTATAAAAACTTGGATAATCAAAGATCTGGAAGCCTGGTGCCTCTTAGATAACAAAAGAGCCCAGCCAAAGTATAAGAGATCGACATACCGCCTTTAAACAATATATGTTCGACATGGTGGGCCGCTTCACCCAATGTCAAAAATCGGGGGGCACGGCAGTGCCCCCGCCAAGTCAAGCGTGCTAGACCAATACAAACAGACATGTTCATGCACACAAATATTTGTAGATACTGCCCGGGGATCGAACCCGGAACCCTTGGTGTAGTAGCTGATATCTCAACCATTACACCTAATGGATCGTCCAATATTCATTTCAAGTTTCTACAAAAAGAAGTGAAATCCCACCAAAAACATTCTGTAAAAAATCTAGCCAAGTCTTGATGGAGCTGACTGGTCGTTGAACATTGTTAGTGGCTTTATCAAGCCTACAATCGACGGGTTATTGAATCACCGTTTTCCAAGTGGCAAATTTGTATCGTCAATGGGTAGCGATTCTGGCGACAGCATAGTGCAATGGTGTCATGGAGCACCTGGTTTTGTATCCTTGTATACTCTTCAACGGCCAAGTCACACAACATCAACCATAAAAATAAAGTAAGTAAATAAAAAGTAATAATAAAGTAATCGCAGTAAAGAACCTTAGACTTGGCACGTCTTTGTCTTGATTTCATTACTTTTTAGAAATAATCAAACAGCTCCATCAAGACTTGGCTAGATTTTTTACAGAATGTTTTTGGTGGGATACGTTTTTAAATAAAAATGCGAATTATATGATATGATATGGCTAGTACAGAAAGGTACTCAATTTAAACTGCTGCGCAAATAAGAGTCTCCTCAATTTTTGACATTGAATAAAGTCGGATGATGTCACACCGTAACAGAACGAAATACCATATAGTATACTTTTAAAATAATATTATACATAAATTATGGTCTTTATGTATCCTTAAAAAAATATTTATTGACAGACACGAATCTGCAAATATTCTAACTGATACCTATTAAGTACCTTTGTGATTTTTGAAATCTCTTTGTTATTATTATATTTGCACACTTAAATAAAGGTTTAATAAACAATAATAATTAAAACCAAAGTACAAACATACCTACTTTGTTAGTGCCTAAGTTACAAGAATATCTTGTTGTTTCCTGAGAAAATTTTCTTGTATTTTCAATAAAACGAAATTAATATGAATATAGAGATGGTTTTTAAATAATCAACATTTAATGATGAAATCATTCTTATTTTATTAATTAATGGAATAAATAAGGCACCTGTTTAACAAGGTCGACATAATAATAGTTTTATTTTATCTTCATATAAGAAAAAAACATAAATCCATGTACAATCGGAAGTAGCGTTTATTACAGAAATACATAAATTTATTTCTTATAGCATGAATCTTAGGTTTCAGGAACAACGACTATGACGTCCTTTCCATGCTCCAAATAACGTGAGAATAGTGTTGGATAGTGCTGCTTAGTGTGGCTAGGTTCTGGGAAAGCTTTACCTGACTCAAAAAAGGGGTTAAAATAAACGATTTAATAAAATCTTGTAAATTTTGATAAAATAATGAATGATACCGGAGCGCAAACATCACAAAAAAAAAAAATTTGACCACAAAATATTATTTTACTAATTTCAGCAATTCCTAAAAGTGAGAAACAAAGCTGTGTCCTCATTAGAGCGTTATGATTAATACTGCAACATAAATCGCAGGTCAAAGAGCGCCGCGTGCGCACGCGCACGTGGTCCGGTCACTTCTAGGAAGCGAGTGGCAAAAAGTCGCCGAAACCACACACCATCGCTGCATGTGCTCCAAGGGTGCCCTCGTTTTGTCATGTTGCATGATGAAATTTATTACAATTAATTAGGCTGTAACACACTTATCATTTTTAGAGCAGGAAAAAGATTTAAGATGATGTGCACATTTTGAAAATGTTTTGCGCGTTGTCAAACATGTATATACGTACAATTTATAAAAGAAATATACAAACAGTGGGTATTTAATCTACAGATACCTACATGTTTCGCCAAACATTACCCATATCACACAGGTATCACCACATATACCTGATTGACTCGAGACATTCATTTATTTGATGACTTCTCTATTTTATGACAAGACAAATTGTAAAACTGTTTTCTGAAAATGTTCTGTACTGACTAAAAAAATTAAGGCCCTGCTCGCCTTGGTATTATCCAATTGATTTTTAAGTCAAACTTATCGTCGTAAAGACAAATGCTTAACAATGTTGCGTCGACCGGCGGAAACACAGGGCACTTTACAACTTTTTAACAGCTAACACCCGCACTAAATCATACTATATAGACCCCTTCAGAAGTAATATCGTCTTCTTCGAACTCGCATTAATCTGCCATACTTCAATATGTGAAAGGAAACGGGCTACAAAACAGCGAGATTTTAGCAAACGCACACAAAACATAATAAGTGCGAACCACAAAAACTGTGGCCATTAAATCTCTTTCCTAATTTCTAATTTCACTCGGCAAAACAAAGTAAAAGGCGGGCATTCATATTCGTTATGAGAGACGACCCGACTATTGGCGCTGTCGACGGGCTTCATAAAACTGTAGCTCTTGTAACGAAAGCTGTGACTCGGATGACATATAGCTGTTTGAACAGAAAATCATAGGAGTTGCACCCTAATAAGCTCCACGCTGAAATAAGTATTTTTTTATCATAGCGTGACGTTGTTTTTGCTACTAGGTACTATGTGGCTTTCCCAACGAATTTTGTAATTAGAGACGGTATGATGATGGGACCCCAGAGCCATTCTCATTATTTGGCAGAGCACGAGCAGTTGAGGTTGGTTTCGCCCTAAAATTTTGGTGTGTTCAAAACCTCTTTCAAAGTCTTATCTGAATAAATACAATAGAAATAACATTAAATTTAAAATCAGCGGGTACGATGCTGATCATAAAAACATAATATTTTTACGAACTTGACGGCAATGAAAACACTTATGATCGTTTTCGTACGAATAGTCGTAAACAAATAAATATATAATAAATTAATATCCACTGACATTCACACAGCGCCATCTAACCCAAACTAAGCATTAAGCCTGTAGTGATATGGGTACTAAACAACGGATAATACTTATGTACATTTTATTATCCATACATACATAGAAAACCCCCAGACCAATACAAACATGTTCGTGCACACAAATGTTTGTACTGCCCGGGGAACGAGCCTGAAACCCTTGGTGTAAGAGCAGACAACTAATTACACCTAATAGATCGTCGAAATGGAATAATATTCCATAGTCGTCATTGTTCGCGACCAGTATCTCTGTTAAACTCAGAGCCGTAGCCCGGTATAGCGGTGACTGTTCGTTGAATGTTTTAATTTAGAGGCTCCCGTCATGCGGTGAGCCATTTGACACCACGTTATAAATCTCGACGGGACGCGCACGCTGATCAGGAAATGAGGACAACCCTTCACTCGTTTAATGCGCACGAATATGGACATGCACGGTTTAAATGTAAGTAAAAGTTACATAAGTTTAGTTTTTGTTATTATGTTAAAGATACTATACATTGGGTTTAAGGCATAGCGTTAGATGTCCTACCGACCGATGGCCAAAACAACGACAACTTGGGAAAGGATCTGCCATGGAATAGGGGTCAACAACAAATACGCGATACTTATGTTTGATAAGTGATCTTTACAGCTACTAACAATTTAAGCTATTTAACAATCTATCTCTGGCGGCACCTATGCAGTAAAAAGCAATTATATGAGGCTTAGGTGTTATTTATATATTTAATCAAATTAAATGAGTAACTATTTACAATGCTGGTTTTCAACGAACTCCACATCTCATCAGGTGTTTTAAAATTAGTAACGATTAATCGAGAAACTCATTTGTATAGTATTTAAAATATAGTTATGTTTCACTGTAGTATATCAGAGTTTGTGTCTTAATCGCCGAACAGCACGCTATCGTCTCCAAACACCATCAATTTACCGCAAGCATTTTGAGCTTAGTCGGAATTGAGCTAACTAAGTCATAGGGGGTGGAAAGCGTGACGACAGTACCGACGGCAATTTCCAGTCATTATTTTATCACGTCACAAAAAGGCGGCTCGAATTAGCGCGGCGTGTTTACAAATTTAAAATTCGCTTAGTGTTGCCAATTTTAAATAAAAAGAATACACGTATTTATTTATTTGAAGCATTAAAAACAGGTTAAAATCATTATAGCCAAAGTTAAATAAACATTGATGTTTTAGATAACTGTGTTGAGCTATATTGGAACCATCTTATATACAGAACATGGTTGAACTATCTATTTCTTAAACATATGCTGAATTTTCCATATTACATGATCATGATTAAGCAAAATGTTATAGAAAAAATATATGAAATACTCAAGGTAATACCTATAGTCATCAGCTGCATCTTAAAAGACAACTAACATACACCTAAACTTTATAGTAGACAAATGAAGGTAATAAACACGCCGATGTTTTCCTTTACTGATTGCTGATTATATTCTGGACCGCGTATGCTACATTTGCCTTTAATTTGGTTTTACAAATAAGTTAAAGAGAACTTGGCAAATAGCCAATATATCGATATAAACATAGATATAAATTTATTTCTGAAATGAATATTATGCCTATAATATTAAAAGAATTTACTAGCTGACTGTATTTAATATTTTTGAAAGAAAATATTCGTGTGTTTAATAATTACTAGTGTAATTAAGAACCATAAAACAACATTAGCATAAATGATATGAACATAAATATTTTTCCATACAACACAAATTTAATACCTATTTAATATAACGTCAAGGTCTGCCCAGCATTACCCAAGTAGTTTTTAATAAATTGGTACCGTGAAATTCGTCAATTTTAATAACTGCAGAGGATAGGGCTTCTCACAAAACATCACAAAAATCCCCAAAAAATTGTTAAAAAATTAAAGTTGGTTGTTGGTGTTTTTATGGCAACACTTAATCCGGGAGATGTGTGCGCCGCGACGCCCCTTTGGATTATTGGCGTCGTCTGCTCTTTATTAGTGTTTGATCTGACGCTGGGAAATAGATAAATTATTTGTTTTCCTGCAACACTAGCGTGGTTCAAACGACTGCAGAGTTAATCGGGAGCTCAATTAGAGGCGTAACCAAATATGCGTAAAGGTTTGTTGTGTAGGATTAATGACGAAGAGTCATAAATATATTTTTTATAAGAAAGCAATCTCAACTGAACTAATTACTCTATAACAGTAGTTCTAAAATATTGTTATTTTATTACATGAGATATTATTTGTGAAATAACTAATCTTACCGAGGGGAGAGAAAAGTGTTTTGGCAAAGGTAGCGTAGGACACTTTCCGACCCGAAGTACTGACTTCTTTTTTGAAATCTATTTTTTTATAATTTTTATAGGGAACGTGCCGCAGCGTTTGTTTAACTTTCACTCACGTTGCAGAATTTCGTTATCTTTGTACATTCTATTTTATTTGCTAAAAAATTTATTTTAAATAATTATTTATGAATTGACTCTATTTTCTGCATTAAATGTCTTGTTTTTGTAACAAATAAACAGTTTTCTTTCTTTCTCTCTTTCAATTACTTACTTGATATGCTGAAGGTCAATGGTGCTACTGTATAAGGAACGTGGACCACCATCAGTAGGCCGCGTTAGGTTGAAGCGAGAAATTGTGTTTTATAAAACTTAGCTAATACTTATACATTTTGTCACAAGTTAAGTCACCCCTTTTTCTATTGTTAACAACAAATTTATATATAATATCACATTCATCGCCAATTTTTGAACAGAGTAACTTCTGAGTTTTAAATTAGGCATTAGTTATTTTTTTATGCCCACCTTCATTAAAAGAGAAATGTATTTAGGTACTCGCATATGATAAAAAGACGATGCAAATTAGCACATCTATTCACTGTAATGAAAACTCGGCGTCTGTCATTTGTCGGCGATGGGGGAGCTTCAATCGGTCTCGTTTGGGGGACTTAAGCATTAAAGCAATCTCATATTGCGTCACTTTATTAGTTTCTCCTTTATTTCGCCCTTTGATGTAACAGCGCGCCCGTCTGTTTGTACGGACACTTTTTTGTTTGTGTTTTGTTTGCCAAGTGGAAATGACTGCAGTCTAAGCAGTGGGATGAATCTCCTTTGGCAAATATGTTTTTTTTTATGCCTGTTCCTTTTAAAAATTTACTAAATAATCATTACATTAGGACTGTGAAGATTCGTATCAATATAATTATTCAAAGTTTACTTGAATAAAAGACAGGTGAAATTATCGCTCACTTTCTATCTTAATTGCTTTAAAAATAATATTAATTGCAAATTCACCGAAAATGCTTAACAACCTCGACGATGATAATTCGACTGGAACATAGTAATTATTTTCATTGCGGGATACCTTGTCTAGCAGTGGATAGATTTAACTGTAATATTTATTTTTTCATATTTTTCATATATAATTTGGTCAATATTGCAGTTTTGTGCATGTTATATTCAAAAGCACAAATATTTTAATGTTTATCTTAGGAGTTAGGTAAACGTTACAAACAGATGTGGTGTTAAAGGAAAACAAATGACTGTAGATAGTAATAAAATTAATTTTCCGTAAACACTGGCTTGCGCCCGGCACCCAAGACGAAAGATATCTCTTCAACTTTACTAATTCACTACATACAATAAAAAAATTAACAACTTTTAATGAAACCAAGAAATAAATTGAACAGGTATAAGCAAATAAAATAAAATGTACAACGAAATTCGGCAACGCGAGTGAAAGTTAAACAAACGCTGCGGCACGTTCCCTATAAAAATTACACCCCCAAATGTCGGGGGGTAGAACATTATGCACCTTATTGCTCACATCGCGTATACATCATTAAGTTTAAAGGAAAGTCGTTTTCCGAGCCCATTACCATAGCCTCAATTCGGTGGCGTTCCGGAATCGGAATGAGTTCGGCATACGACATGAATTACAAAGTGGATGCTAATGCCGCCTTAGACACACCCGCTTTCGATCATACCTACGGGCAATGCAACCTCGGTATGTTGGATTAGGTTTACTATGGGCCATTTAGGTAAGTTATACTTTAATAAATAAGCATCTTTAGTTATATACAGTAAATAACTATTGTCGGTATTTTTATTCATAAGCATTTTTAGTCATCATCATCAGCTCATTAAACGTCCCCACCGAGGGGCACGAGCCTACCCGTATAAGGTGATTAGGCCTGGGTCCACGCGGGCCTAGTGCGGATTGGACGACTTCACACACAACCTTCGAATCTCTTCGCAGGCGTGCATGAAGGTTTCCTCACGATGTTTTCCTTCACCGTAAGAGCGTCGGATAGCGTAAATATATTTTTCGTAATTCGAAAATACATTGGTACGTGTCGGGATTTGAACCTCAGCCCTCCCGGTAGAAAGGCGATAGTCCACACCACTGAGCTACCGACGCTTATTTTTAGTAATAAATAACCGCTGCGTTCTATTTTACACCAGTTTTCCCAAAGTGTAATACCTATCGAACTTGATACTTACACAAAGATATAATGAAGTTACTGTTTGCGATAATTGTACAAGTAGCAACTTTTAATACTCCTGTCTCACCCTAAGTCTAAAACTCTCATTCATTGAGTCCATAAGTAACTACTATGGCCCGGAAGTCCTGGTTTTTTCTTCCAGGTGATAATAAACGGACTCTTAATCTTCGTATCACATGCCCATTACTCTGTCCTTGGAGATACTAATAAAGTTAGCCATCATCATCATAAGATCAATATACGTTCCCACCGAGGGGCACTTGGGGGGGGGTTGTCCACGTGGGCTCAGCGCGGATTGGCGGACTTCACGCAAAACCTTTGAATTACTTCGTAGACTTGCGCAGGTTTCCTCACGATGTTTTCCTTTACCGTGAAAGTTAACCAATAAAAATAAAAAATTTAACTAGTAAAAATTATGCCATTTGTATTTCGAAGTCAAAACTGTAAACCAATTAGGTAATTAATCTATCCAGCCAGTTAGATACTTACAATTTTTGCTTTTGCGGCCAACATGCCATCAATATATTTGGAGTAGCTTTTTGCTACTTCACCATAAAATACTTGTGTACGAATAAATATGTGAGTAAGCAATAACGATCTCGTAACACTTTTTTGCCACAAAAGCTTGCTAATGAAAGTCGTGTGGCAGGGCAAAAACTGAAATGTTCGACTCTACATAAATCTTCCAGGGCTTGGGGACCTTAAATTAATTATATGCATTCCAACGCCGGCCCTTGCATTCCTAGTTTCGATAATTTATAGTATATGTAGTACAGATATCGGTTAGTTACAAATTTAGATTGTTTTGTTTTAGAGTAAATTTGTATGATGCAAATCTTTGAATAAACTGGCACAGCCCCTGTTTTCCCCTGCCCCACCCCTCCATTCTTATTTATAACTATTTCGGTTTACAGTCACTCTCAACCCATTTAGCAGGTAATCAACTTGGTAATAATTTTTATGTTACTAGGTGTACTGAACGGTCAAGACGCTCACTTCATTGCAAGTGATACTCCATACAAGAGCAGCATTGACTGATAAATAGTTATTATTCTTCATCAATGCCGCATTGCGTCCGACACCAAAGACAACAGATGTTAGGTCTCCTACGCCGATATTTTTTCTAGCTACAGTTCCCTCATCCCTAAACATAGAAGAGTAAAACACTTCTGTTTCACGGGATGATATCTGCACTGCGGTGGTACCTACTTAGACGACTCAGTACCGAGTCTACCACCTAGTATTTTTGACATTTCAAGTATACTCACAGGTTATAGAGAGAAGCTTACAAAGCACAAATAACCTAATTATATTTAAAATATTAAGGTGTGAATAAATCTCCTAGAATGATCACTACTATAAGGTATGCTGTAGAGGGGAGCCATTCACGCAATATAGTACAAGATGAAATCTGATTATCTGTAGCCTGAATGACCTCTGAAAACCAGGTAAAAATAATAGATATTTATCGCACCATAACACTAGTTATTATTTAACAGTATCTGAAGCAGCAGATGTAGTCACCAGTAATCCTACACCTCAGTATCTCATATCCCGTTGACAGCTAAGCTCAGTGTTAATAAAGACCAAGTATGCAGTGGGCGTGGGCAGGCGCATGCGCACGCGCACCCGGATGCGGAACTGAGTAATTACGGAGCTATTTCGCAAAAATGTCTCAATCGACCCCCGACAGATGGCGCGCGACCCGCATAGCTCAAACATACCGTGAATAGTTACGCTGTTTGTGCGGTTCGCACCGCCCATTCGGGCCCGTTTTTGGTCAATCAATGGAGTTCATAATGAATACAAATGTACAATGGAATTTGTGAAGAAATAATAACTTTTATTTACGAATGCGGCGGGACATCAGACATTGTATGGATTAGTTAGCAGAACTACGCGTGTTCACTGCGCATTTTGGTCACACATAATGAATATGCAATCCATTTTTGTTTTGCATTCTCTCAAAGAACTGAATGCTTAAACAAAGAGGATGCAATCATTCAAAGTGAATCAACACAGAATACGAGTAGCGCCATCAACAGTGGTACTGATAAAAGAGATTATCAACTGTCTTGTATAAAAACGGACTAAATTATTTATTTCTTATTATTTTCTTTCTACGATTCAAAGGTTGTGCGTGAAGTCGTCCAACCTGCACTAGGCCCACGTTGACGACTAAGGCCTAATCACCCTATAAGGGCAGGCTCGTGCCCCTCGGTGTGGACGTTTAATGATCTGATGATGATGTGCCAACTGATAAAAAAATATAAAGCAGAGGAAGTCACCAAGACATGTAACTTATATTAATTCTTCTTTCTTTTTTAACTATGATTACATTACGAGGTACATGAGCGTTTTGATCATTCCAACTCATTACTTTGTTTAGTAACACTTAAACGTGGACTCGTAGTGCTATACTGGACCACCATTCGAGACATCGCTATTACAGCGTCGATTTTCTCTCTATAAAAATGAATGGTGAATGCTCTTTCCTTTTGTTTGTTATATCGTTGTAACGCTCCTAAGGTTAGAACAAAACTACTTTTTTATTTTATCAAGTGTATGGGACGATCAAGACGACCACTGATAGAAAGTGATACGCCTGACCATGACAGATCGGCTTTGATGGAGAATAACAACTGTAAAAAAGTTGTTATTCTCCGAGACACAGAATAAGGTATTTTACCTGGTAATTTTTTGTTATATCGTTGTAACGCTCCTAAGGTTAGAACAAAACTACTTTTTATTTTATCAAGTGTATGGGACGATCAAGACGACCACCTGATAGAAAGTGATACGCCTGACCATGACAGATCGGCTTTGATGGAGAATAACAACTGTAAAAAAGTTGTTATTCTCCGAGACAACAGAAGTAAGGTATTTTATACCTGGTAATTTTACTAGCTACAGTGCCCTCATCCCGAAACACAGAATTGCAAAACACTTCTATTTCACGGACGATATCTAGCACTGTGGTGCGTTTACCTAGACGACTCAGTACCGAGTCTACCACCTAGTGGTACCATTACTACTTCAGCCGTAATGTCCAGTACTGGACTAGATAATTCAGGGCGTAAAACGCCGCGCTGGTCCTATGCGTTTTGACAACTCGCCAGAGCCTCGTTCGTTATTTTGCAGGATCTACCAGCGGGCCGGTAAACCCAATCATTCCAAGAGACAAAATTTCAAATACTTAACTGATATGTAGTTACCTAATGTACGTAGTTATTAGAATTACATAACTAATTTAAAGATGTGTTTCTATTTATTTCATGAATACAAGTTAAAATGTTAAATATGCACACCCTAACAAAGGTAACTTTAACGTTACTTCTAGACCTCAATGGTAGGTAATTGTTATTCAAAAAATCAAAGTCGACGCAAACCTAACCGCTGATACCTACCGCATATGTCGTTTATAATTTATCTCCCAGTTCTGTATTGAACACTTTTGTTTACAGCCGGTGTGGTGCGAATAAAATATGAATAAAATAAATTATTGAATGTCTTTTTAATAAAGCGCTTATTGTTTTAGCGTATAATGGCGCACAAAGCTCGGCGCCGCCCCGACGCCGCGACACAATGCCAAATAATAAATAGACGTATTTTGCCCGCATGCTTCGCTGGCCGCTCCGCCGTTGTTTCCGTAATTGGTCCACAGAAATAAATTAATCGAATCATGCCGCTTCATATCGCCCAACACGTCGGTTGCTAAACTACCGCGACGTCGATTGAATATTTCACGCGTGAAATCTCCTTGTTTTTCATCAAAACAAACGCATTGTGATTTTACATGAATAGCCGCCGTTGTCACGGAACGGTATGCAATTATAATTTCTGTTCTACTTACAAGCGCTTATTATACAGTTAGCTAATTATGAAACATCAACAATTACTGGTGAAACAAGCATAATAAGCTCATCTAACACTACATGCTCATAACTCAGCACCTGGCTTAGTGACTTTATTAAACGTGTAATACAAATTGTATTAATAATGATGTCGTGATACTCGTATTATATACTCCAAGGTACGACAAATTGAATACTTATCCCATTGGAGTTGAATATTCTCTAATGGTATGATATTCAAGTATACATACTAACTGAAAAGAATACCGATGTTTGCGCTGGCGGGGTCTTAGATCTTGTACCCGGTAATTTTTACCAGTTACAGTGCCCTCATCCCGAAACACAGGAGTGCAAAACACTTCTATTTCATGGAACGATATCTCTCACTGCGGTGGTACCTACCTAAACGACTCAGTACCGAGTCTACCACCTAGTGAATGTTTGTCTTGGTAAATCAAATATACAATACCTAACCAAAGCCTAGTCTAATAGATTATTCTAGAATTAAACAATTAAGTTCAGCTAAACATGAAAAAGCAAAAATTGCATGTTTCAGTGAATGTTGTTTACTAATAAACATGGCGGGTGGTGAGTGTGGGCGGGACCATTCATGCAAGTGGATTATTAATCGAGTGCATTGTTTGCGCCGAGTAGTTAATTCATGAATTAATTAGAGCACGTCGAGTTTTTGTAGTTGAGCCGTTTTATATGAACTTTATCAATATCAACGTTTCTTGTACGACTATAAAAAAAACATAATTTTCTTATATAGAAACATCTATTTAATAATACTTTTGCTTCTTTAATGTATCTTTCACAGACTAAAACACTTAAATAAACAACAATTCCAGGTTAAGTGTTGAGAAGTCATCTACCAAGGGGTCTGGGTTCGATATTCGCACAGTACCTACAAACGTTTTTTACTTGAACATATACCTATCTTTTTGTATTGTGTTATCTCTAAATAATATAAAAAAATGTATAAAGAAAAAATATTTGTATTAGGCTTTAAGCTGGCTTACTTATAATTAGGTTTTTACAACATATCGCTGTTTCTTTTCGTTTTTATGTCACCATATTTGGTAGGTTTATTTGTGTTGTAATTTTGAATATTAATAGTACCTAAGTGCTTTCATTTCTATCCTCATACTTCTATTTTATAAAAACCAATAAAACCCTTTATAAATAAATATTTTCATTAGGATGTAAGTAAGGGGTCCCAGCATGTCACCTCGTAGAATCATTACTTATACAAAAAAATACAATAGATAATTTATCGATTCAAAGGTATATTTATGTAATATTTTTATTTAATTACTTACGTGAGGTGAATACCTATCTACTTAAACTACCAATAAAAGCAAACTCTAATTTTAAGCATCAAAATGCCTCCAAAAAGTAGATATAATGAAATTTTAGTATTGGTATATGAATTTGATCACAAATTAATACCTACATAACTGTTACTTATCATTTTAGAAAATTGTTGAAATATTATAGATGTTAAAAATTTTGTGTTTTTAAAATCATTATGTTATTTGGATATTTTATTTGAAATATTTTTAGCACTGTACAAACCACATAAATATGAACACAGTGGATAACGAATTGAAAGGCAGTTTATAACAGCAAGCAGCGCCATCTCACGGCGAGTAGTTAAACTAAATGGACCCATTTCACGTTACCAAAGATCCTACGTGAAGTTACGAGGAGAGTTCAAAACTTACAATAAAATTGTTTGCTTGAGTTTTACATCAATTTGCCGGCTTTCCAAATTGCATAGTAACTTCATCACCGTTGGCTTTAAACTCAAGGCATCATGACAGCAAACTAAGCAGGAAGACAGTCCACACTTCTAATATTAGTAGTTATATTTGGATTAGTAAAATAATTATCATCATTAAATTTAATTCATTTGGTTTATAATGTAAGTCGTTACTAATAATAAATAGGTCACCCAGCAAATGGCGTTTTGCCTGCTCTCTCATCAACCTACGGCAGTTCTCTACTGGAAACAGGTCGCCTCAATTCTTCACCAGGTATCCTCTGCTTTCCTCATCCAGCCTACACCAGAGATCTTTTGCAAATTTTCAGCCCATACACACAACAATACACTGTTCGGCGAAGCTATAAAGGTCATCTACAGCCAAGGGAAATAGTATTTAAAAAAAACCAACTCCAATACCGGCCCACTTACACTTTAACTTTTAAATGTTATTTGTGAGAGAGTCCCAAAGCACTGCTCTCCAATTTATCAATAGTTAGCTATGGCACTTAGGTCAATGGTCAATAGTCTCAAGGAATGTTTTGTCCTTACGTTGAGTCATCGAGGAAATTAAATAAAGACATAAAATAAATAACTAAATCCTGTAAAGGACATTTTGATCGGATTCGTCTCAACTGTAAATTATCAATAGTATAAAAAAAATGGTTTAAACGTGTCCTCGTCTAATGACTTAAAACATTACCACACAAAAGCCCGTCGCCGTCAACTTATTCTATTGCCGCTTGCGGTCGCAACCACCAATTTCACGCCAGTTTGGTGATGGCAACACAAAACGCAACTTTCCGTTGCCGTCTTATTGTTGCGTACTTTCTTATTCGTTGCGTAATTGCCATTTAAAAAATTAAAACTGGCCGCAACAAAGGCGGTGGGGCGCGGCGGTGCAGGGTTGAAAAGCGTAGGAAGTAATTAGCGACAGATGGCGCGCTGCGCGGGAGTGCCACCGCAAACGTCTCCGGTGGCGCTCTCCCGCATATGCCGACCACTTTGAGCTTGCATTAAACAATAATGAGACAAAAGAACTTTCTATTATAGTATTGGTTAGTGAAAACCCAATATCTTAAATTGTTTATCCACTCCATCTCCCTAAATTAAGGAATTTTTATCCGCAGATGACCAAATTGTAGAGACAAAATAGAACGCATTACCATCAGCAACGTAACCTGCCGATATTTTGACTTGATTTCGTTTAAAAATAACGTATTCTCAATGAAGGCTACGTAATATTTCTATGTGCTCTGGTTTTGCAGTGCACAAGTTTTCTGGTAGTGAAAAGTAGCTACTTGTATTATATAATTAAGGTATATTTGGAAAAGAGTTTATGTTTATTCAGTAATCTCCTTCAGCTTAACTTAGGTAAGAAGTAGCGAGCTGTAACCGAGCTTGCAGTCTTTAAAGCTTTACGAATTGTTATATTATTGCGGGAAGAGACATAGTGTTGAGTTAAATCGGGTAGCTTTCTATCATATGAGCACTCGTGAAAATAAATCATAATCATTTCTCTCCATCAGTACATAACTTCTTACTTTCGGATACCCAAGATTACATTAATGTAACTTATATTGAAAAAGACATCAAACTTTCGGACGGTTCAAGAAAACTTGATACAAATTATTTAGAATATACACCCTCTCTATAAATGTCCTTTATAAGATTAATTACGAACCCGGTAAGTATCAATTTCATACAACCTACATATGTTATTAAGTTTATGAACATCCTGTGTTATTATTGTATAACGACATCCATGTATTGCGAATTGTTTCCGTTGTGTATTTAGCGAAAACGATCCGAAATGAAGACGTAAAGTGTTTAGGAGCTAACATTAGTTTTACCGCAAAATTGGCTTTTAGTGGAAAAGGCTTCCGGTTCCTTCATAGGCCCAAAGGAACTTGTTTGAATTTAAATCCTAACATTACTCATGTTAGTGAAAAAAAATCTACCTACGATATTATAATATGTAACGACTAGAAAATAAATAGTAAAAAATATTTATTTTATTTATTTAGCACACATTTCGTGTCCATCGCGTAGACTATATTCTTATAAAAAACAAAAATATTTTAAATATTGTACATATTAACAGATAAAAAAAATAAAAATGTCATTTATGATCATAACTTGAGAGAAGCCCCGTACCCCGTATCCTTTTAGAAACATATGTAGATATTTTGGTTAAAATAAACAAAATTGGAGTACCCAAATCGTTTTACCCACAAAGAAATATAACACACACTACAAATAGAAAAGCGCCTTCAATCATACAGCTCACCTGGTGGTAAATGGTAACTCTCACCACTACAACTTTATCTCGAATAAAATATCACAATGCAGAAGTAAGCATGTGATCTAAATATGTTAATTAACCGTTTCCAGTTCTTACATTGTTTGTTTCACACCTTAGCCAGAAACCCTATACCGAAATCATAATTTTCGGAAGAAATGGCTGAGATGGAGGTATTCTCGCCAATACCCTTATATAAGGCCTCTTTTCGTTAAAAATGAAATGAATAAAAGTCATAAGTATTTTACAAAAAAAAACCTGATTTCCCGCAAAGAAAACCGTCTGCAAGTTTACGTCTTAAGTTTACCTACCTTTAAATAAAATAAACATATGCAAACTCAATAATGAAACTACAAAAGCTCACTTTATTATTCTAAAACATTTCCAAGTTAAAGCAAACGTTGGTACGCCTACTTATATCAATTTCTTTATTTCTATTTGTACAAACAACGCTCAGATTTTTCTATTATTACTCGTACATAACATAAGTTGTTTGTGTGCACAAGAGATGATCATACCCCGCCGAGGGCTCGGACAATATTATACTACACCTATAACAATACCCAATCGCACCGACAAACGGACAAAGCGCTCTACACACGTGTCTTGCTGTGAACTTGCAAATATTTGACATGAAAGTGAATTGATGGATAGCTCCTCACTCGCGTTCTTTACCTTGCCTTAGTTGCTGATACTATGACAAATAGTAACGAAAATAGAAATTCTCTCTTTTGCATTCTCCATTGTTATATTTAAATACAAGATAGCTGTTTTATAACTTTAATAGATTGATAGCTACTTAATTTATTATTTTTTTCTCTCAAACAATGGCAGGAGTAAGATTGACCAGCCAAAATGAGTTATTATTGTTTTCGAATTAAGTATGTTAGTTGGATGCAGATGGCCTGACTTATCGTCTTCGATCCTAGGTAAACTACAAAAAATAATGGTCACATGTCGTTACTGGTTTAAAACCCATTGAAGTAAGGGAAAAGCAACAGCTAAGGGTGCCAACTGTTGATTCTGAGCTCCAAACAAGAACCGGTGCCTAGTCACCTCTCACCATCCCCTAGGCACATGCTAGTGCCTGACCGAATGTGTAGAAAAAAATGTTTTTTTGCGTAGTTGCTTTGTTTTATCACTATTTCTGAAGTTCTTGTTAATTTTTTCGAGAGCATGGCTTACTAATTACTTACTAATGGGTTTTGAGATAGATCAAAGTGTCGAAATAGGTATGTCATGTAGATTTATCTTCTGCCTGCGCTCTCAAAATGAATAAAATTAATGCAATCATTAAATTAAGCCTGTTATTAACGTCAACAATGCAGGCAAAGTCTGATATGTGACAAGCACAAACAATTTTGGGTATTCTTTTCTATAGAATTTGAATAAGTAAATGCTTAAGTACTTATTTATAATACTTATATGAATTCCTCTATTCAAAGCTTCGATACGTGGTTACGTTTATTCTATAAAAATGTGCGTATTTTATTCTTCTAGGAACTTAAATAAGTAGGTACTTAGTTAAAATGATCATATGAACAGTGAAATAATTACGTGTGAACTTGAATAATTTACTTTGTATTAGTTACATTTCAAGTGACTGTTATTATAACTAACAAATCAAGGAAACATACGTATTTTGAATATCAACGCATTACCCACCATTGACACAAAATACGCCTAATTTTGACAAATAACAAACAACAATAGTCCAATACGTCTCACTAATATGACAAAATGCCGAAAATTACCCTCATTATTGATGGGGAATATGAGAATAAAGCTTTGTAGTTGCGCGCCAGCTGGTGACAAATACTCGCGACCGCTGTTCGCCCATTCTCTATGCCTTTTTGACTTTGATTTATGTATTTTTTTATGCTCTATTCACCCGTCACGCTGTTTTACACCGTGCATCGACGTATCAAAACTTTACACTCGATCAAATCGAAGTGCTCACTTTTGATAAAGAAATACGGTTCAAATTCGATTATCGAAGTATCATGCTGGCACATACGTACAAAGTTCATTCCACAGTTGCGACTGCGCAAAGGATCGCTACATCATCTCTTAATAGTAGGGGATGAGAGGGTTTTTATTTCATTTTCACAGTAATTTACTTTTGTTAGGGCTCAATAACGTTATTGTGCTGTTCAATTTTAAAGCAAACATGAACGTGTTCCGAGGGAGTGCCAGTGACACGGTCCACACCCTCTTTACTAATAGTAAATACTTCAATATTCACTATTTAATTTCATAATTGGAACAATGTTTGCTTAAAAAAATGTTTATTAATAGCATTTGATGTTCACTCCTTCTTAGTTTACTAAAGTTTTTTGTTTAGAATTGTTAATGTTCTATTTGATAATTTATTGAATCATCCTGAGATATTTTTTTGCAAATGCTATCATGTAGGTGTACTGACTTCGTGGTCTAGTGCGCTGATCGTGGAGTTTAGATCCAGAGACCGAATTAAAAAAAAATCCTCCGATAAAAACATAACAATAAGCTCAAACTAGTTGTGAGATAGTAAAAAAATTATAATACACCTACATAGAATTGCAGTGGAGAATGAGATAATTAATGGTCTAAATCTCTTCAATATTTGAAAGAGGTTTAGTCCGGCTGCGGATCATAACATTTATTTGACCTTCTCAAATAATACTTCTTTAGACATTCCTCTTTAGATATGAACAGAACCAGTACTTTGGGTATTGACAAGTTTTTAGCGCGTTACAGTAATCTGAATAATTAAGCTTAAAGTTGGAGCTCGTAATTCAGAGCACAACTCAAATGTAAACGCGTGTAATACACGGTGCTCGATCGTTCCCGCAATAAAACCGCGCTTTGCAGCACAATAAATAATGGTCAATGCGTCGACCGCATTGTCGAAACTGACAAATTGCTCCAGCGCATTGTTGACTACCGAACCGCCGACACTTTGGTACGACCGCTGCGCACAATGCAATCTCCCTTATGACTTTTGTCCGCTATCATTTACACTTCGCTCTGTACACTTTATAGAGTTCCAGATCTTGCTAGTCGTGAACAAATGTTTTTCGATCAGATGACAAATGGGAATTCTCGTTTTGCATTGTCACAGGCAGTTTTTATTGGCGATAATAGCGAACTGTTTGGTTTGCCTTTGGGATGGCGAGCCGAATTCAAAAGTGGCGGAGAAATAAAAACGATGTAACGTGCGCCATTGTGAACGTTATGGGCTACGTTTCAAAATCTAAGGATGGGTAGGCAAGTATAGAAATATTTTATGACTATCATAATTTTAGTATCAACAACAAAAGCGTTCAAGAATTTGCGTCAGAATATTGTTTCGTTTTGAATAGTTAATATATATCTTTCATGTTTATAGGTAACCTATTTTTTCTGTTTCTTAAGTGCCTTATTTAATAAGGAACTGCGCCAGTTGTTCAGATATGTACCTTATAATTTCAACGAGAATTATTGCTACTTTTTATATATTGTAAGAATACTGTTGTTGCCGAAAGTTACTTTAAGCTTAAAGGTATATCCATACACCTTTAAGCTTAGCATCCATACAGCTTACAGCTTTACTTAAAGCATAAGTGTTATTATTATTTGGGTCTTGGGGGCTATTCAGACTTATACAGACCTCGAACTAGAAGATCTTTTGTGACTCGCTCCCCTTATAGAGTTCGTCTTAAAGTTGAGCACTTTTCAGGAAGTTCAGGACTGCCCAACTTTATTGTAACTATTATTGCGTAAAATATTGGCAAAATCCGGGTATCCACACAGACGAGCGTATACCCACATAGTCTCTCTAAAAATATAATTGCACTGGCATTAAATACGTCCTACTCCTACAATATCTTAATGACATAGACAACTGTGACGTAAAACATACTCATTATCATCATGACTGGTCAGTCATCAATACGTTATTACCATACATTAATAACTTGCAACTTTTTTATAAGCTCGACATTTAATACCATAGTGTGTGATCATTTTGCTACTGAAAGAGCATATCGAAATTATTTTCACAGGATAGTTATTCCGATGCAATCGTCGAGGCGGGTTTGATACGCCCTCCGCCCACAGCTGCCGTGCAAGTTGACATCACTTTTGGACTAAATAATGGGCACGTGGACCATGAATATAGGTAAAAAAGTGTTTTATTAAATTGGTAAATTAGCAACTATAAAAACGAATTGCATCATGGCATCATCACGCCAGGGTTGGATGAGTCAAGCGCAAGGCAAAGCGTCGGCATGGAAAATCTGTGGCATTATAGAAGCCTTAGGTTTAGTTGAGAGTTACATTTTGAATAAGAGTATGTTGCTATGGTTTATCCCATTATGTTTTGGACATGACAGTTGAAATAACCAAGTTGTCCGAAGATAGATTACCTATGTCAAACCATGGAGGATACGTTATACACCGTGCAGTCTGCCAATGTGACAGGCGTTTTATACAGTCATTTGAGTAGCCTTAAGGCGTATCTAATCAAACTCTGATATCAGGATAAATCTTGTAGTTCATAAAACTGACGCATTCTATTTTCATGAAAAAGAGCAGTAACATAAGTCAACAATTTATTTTATTCATATAATTTATTAATACCACATGAATTTATCCTTAGTTTAGCTATAAAACATAAATTATGACATGCACAGTTATATATTTAATAACTTCATGACTACTCGTCATTGGCAAGTTCCTTTTTATCCTTTATCATAACTTGTTTTTTCATATAAATAGACGAACATACGGTTAATCTGATGCTTAATAGTAACTGCTGTTCATTGACATTAATCAGCAATGCGTAGAATACAGCCATGTATGGACATCACAAGCATCAACAAGATCTCGTCCATCTTACGATCAATGAATATAAATCGAATAACGCGATTATTAATCGGTAAACGAGTCTAATTACAGTAAATCCGTTCCGCTATACTTCACTATATTTCACTCCAATAGGTAGATACAGTACGCATACAATAGAGAGGCGCGGCCAAACCGCATTTTTACAATGTTCTCAAAGCAAACGGCCAGCTTCAGCACGCCCCTTACGGGAAATGCTCATTGAATAACGAAACTAGCTGTTTGGAGAATAAATTATGAATGAGACTCGCGTCGTCTATAAGTGACCTTCATTGAAATGAAAGTCAACCGAAAATAAAACATCACAAGACATGCAAATGAAGTAGTGAGTACGGTTAGGCAGTCTTCTAGTTAATTCAGTTTAATGTGCAATGTGTATTTCACTATATCGTCATCCAGCTTTTTTAATGTTATAAAGTAGACAGCACGGTCAGGACTCTCCTGGTGGTAAGTGATACGCCTGACCATAGACAGAAAGTAGTGCAGCATTGATGGATGACAATAACTATCAGTCACTTACCATCAGGTGACAGCGTCCTGACCATCCTGTACACTTATAACATAAAAAAGAGTGGACTGTGGAAAGCCTATCCGTACAGTATTAGGTATATGTTATCAACAGTTAAATTAAAAGATTAAAGTGTCCCAGCATACATGTTTTGAGATTCAACCCCACCTCTACCTACTGCATGTTTTATAGCCTGTCTTTCAGCAATTTAATGCCTGTTAGCACGCATTTTGTTATAAATAAGTATCCACTGACAAGCATGGAACGTATCTACTAGGAGTGTATTATATGTACATTCACAGAATTAGGTCTGAAATCTGTGGGTATTAGGGAAACGCACTATACTTTGTTCATTTGTAACATATTGTGTTTTTTTTTAGGATCTTGCATATTTACAACTTATAAGCAGGTCTTCAGGGTCACAAAATTTTGAGTAACTTCCATAAAAATAAGAATTCTTTTAAATTTTACACAAAATTTTTTTTAGGACATAAATAACAACCAAAACACCAGACAGCCCTTAAAAGGTACCTACCTCAACATCGAAATATATTACAATGGTTACTTGTCCTAAATACTATTTTAAACAGAAACGGCACAGTCGAATTCGGTTGAACTTAGACTGCCTAGAAACTTTCTACAATAAGACAAATAAAATAAAGTTAGCAAAGCCCGCCCTCTAGCGGCCAGTGGAAATTATGCATCTTATTTTTTAGGAAAAATAGGTATCACTACGATTTTTGTCACAGTAATACTCTTATTACGTAAGATTTAGAACCGTTTCTCAATGTATTTTATTTAAAATAGGTATTTGGAGTACCTGAGTAAATTTTTTAATATCTAATTCGAGTACCTTTTTAGGGCTAACTATGATTGGTAAAATAAACTTAAAATAACGAATTCCTTTAAAATACTTAAGAAAGTAGTCAACAGAAGAATTGAGACAAATACTAAGTTATCTTCAAGTTAGGCTTTCTATAAAACGCAACTTATAATTATGTATTGATGTTATTTAAAGACGCACTGCAGTTATACTAACCGACTGCCCACGTCGCGACGTAACTAAAGACATTCCCTCAAAAAAACTATGTTAATTGCGACACAATCATTGTCGAATTTGAGACAATTTAGAGTAATAAAATAAAGTTTTATGTCGCATTTACTTTGATGCGGTCTTCGAAACGTATAATTATGATCCGAAGGGACCACTCGGAACAGTCGAAACTCATTCGCTCCTGACAATTGCATTTGAATAGTATTCATTTCCTAATATTACGATAATTCTAACGTAGAGTATTTAAAAGACAAATAAATCATTCCAGCTGCCGTTGACATTAATTTAGTTAATTCATTTATAAATTTGGTCTCGTTAGAACTGATCATCATCAGATATTTTATACGATTTTATAATTATGAACTCTAAACAGATGTAACTCTACGTGTGAGTCAGAATAGTGGGAGTATTGTTTCAGATATATTTCAAATGAAAACAAATTTTATTTCAATAATTTCTCTCGAAAGGGTATTTAGAGAATTTGTCCCGCCTGTGATATCATGAAAAGTATATGAAGTTCACTATACGGTAGTGCTTAGATTTCCCTTTTCGGTAGCTATTTTTAGCAGTCGGGTTTATTGTTTATTTTTATTTCAGACGAGTTAGTTAACTAAAAGATTTAAGTTCAAATAGCTCAAAGCACTGTGCTTTCTATTTTCTAAAAATTATCACCTTGAAGCTCAATATTTCGTAACCAAAGCGTATTAGAAAATGGTTTTCAACTTGTATTATTTTTAAAGACCTATTGAACCATACCCCACTCGATGGTATTAGATTTTTTTTGTTTTAAACTTACAAAATTATTAATCCGCCATTTGGAATTTGAAACTTTTAATGTACCCAGTTATCCTCGCGCTGAAAAGACAAATCTAATGACATATGTTAAAATCTATTGATCCATTTAGACTGTAGTAGGGAACATACATGCATACGCTTGAAAACATACCTAACCTTAGGCATGGGTAAAAAGTAAGGAAATCTTCAATAGCGCTTTTTGCCGTAAGTCCATTGTTATTGATCGATAGCAATTGAACTAGATACTTGCAGCGATATAAGCTAAAACTTTATATAAAATTATCCGGAGACAGTTTCTCTGTCATTTACCATCAAATAGTAGGCCAACCGCCTCCACAATCAAAGCGTTTCTTTTGTTACGATGCTCCCGTTGCTGTCCCACGGAAACGGGTATCATTGCAAACACCAACTCTATAATCTTGCTCGATTCAACCATTATGCATAGAAAACACCAGTTGGGACAATAAAAACTCCCGCAATTTCGCAACGTGGAAAAATCAAAAGCTATTATGGGCTATTATCTAGACGCGTAGGCATATCGTACGGTGCTGCGCGTGTGCATATTTAATGATGGAAAAACAACCCCGCATGTAACATATCTATTATTATGCAGTTTGAAGTAGCGCTATTTACTTTGATGAATTATTGTTTATTTAATTCAATAGCTTATTAACTGATACTGTTTTTAAGCTTATAAGTCGAAGGTTTTGATTTCATTGATACGTTATCAATGATATCAAAACAAATCAAAAGTTATGTATTCAATTTAGGTCCATAGAGAGTATAATATGTAGGTGCATATTATTCTCTCTATGGACCTAAATTGAATACATAAATTTTGATTTGTTTTGATTTGATATAACCTTACCATACATAGGTATGTATGGTTACCTATAGCGTCAGTAATCCTGTGTAAAAAGTTCTTTTCATTTAAATTATGGCAATGTATCAGTACCTATCAGTATTTGTTTTTCAAAGACTGGCAATGTCACCAAGATCTAGCGAATATGACACTCATAATACATACATAGGTATACCTACCGGCTAATCAATAATTAGTAAAATTAGAGTTTTAAATTTCTCAGCTTAGGGAGTTCAGGCGACTTGTGAAGAATCGAATCATGTTAACGTAGCTTCATCCATAAATTTTAAAACCAGTTTTAGAAATACCTATGCATATGTTATGTAGTTTGTTCTGATAGCAATTTTTTAGTGTAATGGGCATGGTAAAGTCTATCGGGTATTTACGAGTGCAATGCGATCAGGTGCACCGAGTAAGAGCCGGAGGGACAAATCAATCGGCAATCGCCGTCGTATCTGCCGCTTACGATCCCTAATCACTGCCATCACAACACTGGGGTGACCATAGACATTTCACACTTAGATATAAATTGATAATACCAGTAGTTTACCTTGGTTAGGTATAACCTTCGCAGTTGTAACAGGGAGATGAGAGGCCTTCGTGTGGACGTTAAAACTGAGAGAAATAATGAAAAGAGCGACCCTACAAAAAACCAACCATTAATATAGAAGAAATGTATTAAGTAGGTTCCGTTTTTAATTTAAAATATTTATAAGCAATGAGCATCTTTCAACCTTCACTAATTCAAGCAGGTAGGTAGCTATGGTATGCGTTGTATACGAAACAACGAATTACCATTTTAATATTATTGTACATAAAATTATTAAACAAAAATGTCATTCCTACCTAAGATATGTCATTTTTTCCCTTATCTATTTGTAAATATTTTTCGGCCAATCGTTTGTGACGGCAAATGCTGTCCGGGGTCGGGGAAGGAATGGAAGTCTTAAAGGGAATCCTTTCTGCTGCTGAAGATTATTAAAGCTGTAATGATGATATGTGATGACTGTGTCTTCCTGATATAAGCACTAACTCGCTGCTTAATGATGTCAAGCACGATATTCAGTAATATAATATATGTCTCACTCTTTCTTTACCCTCAATCATTCTATATACAGTAGTTATATGTGTAAAATAAGAGAACGTACCTACATAACTATATAATGGAAATAGTACTTAATTATTACCTTCAGGTTGAATTTAAAACTTTTGGAAACCAATTGATGTCGAATAGCTGAGTATCACTCACTTCAACCTATCACAGGACGCACTTGGTGATAGGTTTTTTTTATGTTTTTAGTGTAGGTACAGGAAGGTCTGGACGGTCTAAACGCTCGCCTTATGGTAAGTGATACGCCTAACCATAACAAAGCGGCATTGAAGGAGACCAACAACCGATATTATCCTCCATCAATGTCGCATTACGCCCGTCACCCGAAACAACAGATGTCAGGTCTCTTATACCGGTAATTTCACTAGCTACAGTGCCCTAATCCCGAAACCCAGAAGTGCAGAACACTCCTGTTTCACGGGACGCTATCTGACACTGCGATGGAGCCTACCTAGACATCTCAGTATCGACTTAGTAGTCTGCCCAATCAGTCTACCACCTGCAGTCTGCCCAATTTGCAACAGATATCGTCACCCTGCACTCTGTTGGATCCACTTTTTACCACATTTTTTATCCATCTTTTGGTACTTTTTACTATATGTAGTTCTATCACAAATAACATCATTTTTGTTTTGATCAATAAGAGGACTCCAAGTGTTCTTACTAGAACAACTCATCTAATTAATCAGGAAATGCTAGATTTAGTCTGATTAATCTACAGTTTCACTACCTAGTTTATAAGAAGACGACAAGATCTTTCTTTTTTTACTGCCTATGCATCTACAACTACCTTCTCGAAGATAAGAGACCAAAGCTCAAAGTTAGCACCTACTTTAAATCGATAGGATTGCCCATCTTGGGAATTGTCCCGAATGTACCCCACCGAAGAGTGTCTAAAGCAGTCGACGTCACGCCGCGGGGTCCGATTATGTCATTAGGTACAACGGAGTGTCCCGGATATCAGGGCGCGTTGAAAAGCTCAATCGAACGATCGCCCGCGGCCTCGCGGCTTGTCCTATGGGACATCTTTGCAGATAACCGTAAACTGACCGCAATTTTTGAAGTAATATAATGATACTTTTTATAAATTCCAAAAATTCATGCTTGAAATTTTCACTTACAACTACGTATACACATGAACTATGTGGCGGGATCCCACATGGATTTTATTATAATAAACAAGAATCAGCTTGCTTTTTTCCTCTTACAGTCGACTGCAGTAGACTGAACACAGATTTTTTATAAAAAATATTAGCATTCAAGTATTTGCCCACCTCAAAAGTTGCAACTGTCACCTATTATGTTCCTTAAAGAGAAACCACAGTACTTACAGCCCCGAACCTGACGTAGGTGATAATATCAAGTAAAGCCCATCAGTATAAAGCATCCAGTACTTAATTCTGCTGCCTCTATCACCTGTCAACCCTAAATACAGCTACCTATAGGCACCAAAACATATAGGTAATAGAAGAAATAGGTGATATTGAGGTTCTTACACAGATGATTTAATTAATACATGATCTACCTCAGCAAAAAGTACTGCGTTATTTTGAACCAGACCGTTCATTGTGGGGGTTTGTGCCTTTCGAGTAACTTGCCACGCTGAACAAGAAGTCTAAAGGACTGCCGTATTTTTCAGTTAATACCTACTCAAAATGGCGCTGCTGCCCAGATTTTTCAATTAGATAGTCATCTTTGACAACCCATTTGGTGTTGCGGTTGAGACGTCGACTGCAACACCAAGGGTTCCGGTTTGATCCCTGGGCAATACAAACATTTTGTTCATGAACATGTCTGTTTGTAATGGTCTGGGTTTTTTCTATGTATAATATGTATGTATTTACAAAAAAAAATGTATATAAGTAGGTTTATCCAAAATACAGGCTTCACGCTTAACTTGGAGCTAGATGGCGCTGTGTGAATGTCAGTGGATATTTATTTTTTATTTATCTTTCAGATGAAATAGGGAAATAGTATTATTTTAAAAAGGTGCTGGCTCCTTTGCACCTTGGTTTTAACAATCCAGGTTCACAGCATGATAACAAAATGTTCATAATATTCAATAATGTCGGTTACTTCTCCGTTATGATTAGATACTCGCTTCCCCTCAGTTCAGTGCTCAACATTAGGGTTTTTGCAGCAAAACCCTGTGTTTTAGCTGTAATCGGAGTTAGGTGCGCGGGGGCGTGGCCGCCGCTCATTGGGCGGGCCTTCTCCAATGCGCGCGCGCCGCACGGTAGCCTACCACACGCATTAACATATATTACGCAATATATTATATCAAATTACCTCTATCTACCATTTGCATGTATCATTCGCTACCCCCAGCGCTATAATAACATGAAAGTTCCTAATAACCCGTCGGTCGGCGGGAATTCGTACTTGCAACTCTAGTCTAGTTACAAACTAACAGCAGGCTCCGGCGACACGATGGACGTGCCCGCAAGCAAATGTGACCTTAGCAAATAAGCAGTTACATTTCCCAAGTAAACCGGCCAGTCGGCTACCTAAGAACGTTTAAAGATCCGATATTACCAATAATTGAAGACATCGAGTTATTAAGCTCGCCGGGGCAGGTTTCTATGCTGATTACTCGTAGTTATCAAGAATTTGAGCATCGACCGCCCCATTACAGTGGTACGAGGACTCAGGCGCTTCTTCGTAATAACCATGATAATGCCTGAAATTATACGATTTGTGAGGAATTTTGTTGGAAATGGCGAAAACATTACAGAAAAGTACAGGGGTCGTTAGGATGGCCGGCTGCCCCGGGCCAACCAGCCCGCCGTATGCAAATTAAACGTAATCAAAATAATAATTTTGAATCGGGCAAGCCGGAGAGCGAGACGCTGTTGCCGTCTCGCTCTATCACCAGGTCTGTTCGTTCGATAGAAAGAAAGAACTGGTCAACTACCGTCGGAAATGCAAATCGCCCACGCCTGATTCACTTTTATTTCATATTGTTTCGACTATACATAATTACACATGCGATAGTGGCTTAATGCGCGAAATTACTATAAGTGGACTGAAATATTTCAGTGGTGATTATACGGTTAACCGAGCCAGTCGAAACGTGATAAAGCCGGCAATAGGAACAATACGAATAAATTGGTATAATGTGCCTGCACGGTAGCCAAGTGTGGCGAATTGCACAATTATTTTATATATTATAATGGATACCAATAAACCACATCTTACATAAGTCCTTCAAATGTAGATTGTAAGTATATTGTTAAAGAACAAAATTAAATTAACTTGGTATCTTGTTAGGTTTAATTTTTTTGTAACCTAACCATACCGTACTTATTTGCAAACGATTACTCTTAATTGATGACATCCAATCGAATTATTAGATTTTCATTACGGTGATGATGATTTCAAATATGCTAAACATTTTCTCTATAACATTAGTTGTAGATAGGAAGGTACCTACCTACAGTACGACCCTAGTAAAGAATACCCTCTTTGTCGGAATCATGGACACAAAAAAATTCCGCCGCGCGGAAAAACACTGCATTTTTTTTTTCAAAATAAAAAGTTTTTCTAAATTAAAAGTGGGCAATGTTTTTTCTTATTAGATCAGCTACCTACCAATTAATCCTCACCCAAATCCATCCCGCAGTTACAGAGATAACCCGGAACAAACATACAGACAGACAAAAATTTTAAAATTCTTATTTTGGCCTATGTACCGTATATATTTTAAACATGAAGACAAAGAATATTATTTAAATATTACAGACATTCCAATTTTATTTATATGTAATAGATGGGCATATTTTTGAACACATACGGTTCGGCTGGAAGAGACGTTATCTTAGTTACCCTATTCGCCCGTTTTTAATGACACAGGGAAAATTTGATTTATTGATAACATATGATATGAAAAAGGGATGAGGGCATGGAGCCGGACGAACGCTCATAAAGATATCTACTGTCTATAAAACACCGACAAACATGTGATCTTACAATATGTTTTGCTGATAGACTCCCATGAGTTTTCTGGCTGTGCAGTCGATTTTATCCAATGTAGTAAAACGGCATTTCGCTGAACTATCCTAAAGGTGACTACAGTACTACATATTGGGTGTACTTCAGCTATGTAAGTACGCCACAAAGATAAAAGCTGAGCAGGTTCGGAGTACGACTTCTCCCTTTTTATCCAATATTCCCGTTCCAAAACGCATAGCTTTTCGTCCGTGCCTTTGCAAAAAGCAATCCAAAGCTATATTATTTAAGACATATTTTAAGTAATTACTGCCGAAAATATGTAAAGAAAAATATGAATAAAACATTCAGTATAGTACGGGATATAATAAAGGTTTGTAATTACGCTCCAACTTTCATGGGTAAAGGTGGTTCACCCAAACGTGGAAATTTTGGTTAAACACAAAAAGGTCGTGCAATTGGCCACAGATTTATGAATAAAAGAATTGGCCCTATGTCTTCTAGTGAACAGTTATGACCTGTCAAAGTAAAAAAAAGTACCTTATCTACATGCTTTTACATTCTCTCTCTACTATGCACCGTAGAATGAGTCATCAGGATCATATGATCACTGACTGCAACCCTTTGCATCAATACGAGATTTGAATTATATACCTGTGTACATGAATGTATCCACTATATGTACTCCACCGTATTACTACTTACATAAAGCGGCAAGGAACAAAGATACATACAAAGAGGTCCACATACACACAATATGGATGCGTAAATGTAGGTCCTACATAGCGTATCTGAACGTCCATGCACTGTCAAAGCTAGCGTTTAATTAAATTCACGCTTGGCCAACTTCGAACCGGCAGTTAGCAGTCGCTACGCCAATTGGACGCGATTAAAAATAATTTTCATTTCTGATGTCACTTGCTTGTTACCTCGCGCTGTGGTGCGGGTAATTCATCTGTTACGAGGATCAGACTTTCGTAAGTGTCCCTGCTGATTGTATAATCGTGGCGGCCATGTTGGCTTGTTGTCGCAATGTATGTGTTATAGTATAGACTATTATTTTGAGCTTGTGGATATTTTTTTAAACTACATACATAGAAATATCCGAATGATACAAACGTTTTACCACATACAAATGTAGGTACATATAATGTTGATCAAAATCTGGTAGGTGCCCTCGGCGAACTATGATGACATCTCTAGAACCTACTCCCCATGAGTCGTCAAAGCATGGCACACGTATCGTAGAATATCCTGTTAGATGGAACGACGACTTGAAAAAAGTTACTTTCGCTTGAGAGACAGGCTGGATGCAGGAGGAAGAAGGTATCAATATGTGTACCTAAATATAGCTAGTAAACTGCAATAGGTTGGAAAATGTAGAGACCTAGTCTATTTTACTAACTGAGCCGCGTTGCAATTACTATTTCGTAAAACTTCTGGCTCTTCACTTCAACCTGTTACAGTCCACTGCTAGAAATAGGTCTCTCCATTTTGCGCCAGATATCTCAGCCCACCGCGTTCCTGATCCAACCTTGACCTGCGACCTTTCACAAGTCATCGGTCCATTGGGCCGGGGGGCGTACTACACTACGCTTGCCAAGACGCTGTCTTCACTCAAGAATTCGTTTACTCCAACGGCCATCGGTTCTGCGCTGTGGCAGTGGGCCGGTCATACTTGACCGGCGCACTGAATAAAGTATAAACTTCAAACGGAAAACGTATCTAATCAGTCTTACTGAATTTCATAGGAAATTAGATATCATATTACGTATTTATTATGTGTTGTTTCGTCAAGAAGATGATTGATTCATGATTTTTGTTTTTCATTCATTTCTACCGGGCTTAAAATTTTTCTTTTACCATTTTGAGTAAGTAAAAATAATCACTAAAATAAAAATTACTACTATAATGAAGTAGATAGAAAGTAAAAAATACTTCAGAGGTGGTTCGATTTTAAGGAAGTCAGGGTCTGATGATGAAGACCATAGAAATCTAAAAAACTTTATTTGTGTTTGTTTGCGGATATCTTCGTCGTATATAAGCCGATTTGATGATCCTTTTTAAATGCGGTGTCAAGTTAACACCACAAGTGGACTGCCAAAACTACTTGACGCAGTTTTTTTATCAAAAGCCCTAAAATTCCAATAGCAACGTGATCAAATTCCTACGTACAAGATATCAAAAAGTTTTCGCACATAATGGTACTTACCAGAAACTTTTATTAAATGCTTAACTTAATATATAGCTTATAATTAAGTACGCTGAAAATTAAATGTATACTGAGTACAACCTGACGATTTATACCGATACGGCCCCATGAAAACAATTTACGGGGGCCCCCGTTGTATAGTTATGCCACTGACCGTATCGGTACCGGTACTGACCGTATCGGTATCTTATGTGTTTTTATATACACACGTTGGTCGTAGCTGAGCTCTTGATCATCATCATCATCCTACTCCTCTCTACTGCTGAACATAAACAAGACTTTCCAATAGCACGCCACATAGATCTTCCACTTGTTTTTTGTTGACAACTGCTACCGGCCGTTTTGAACTTTTGTAGTACGAAAAATAATAAATTGAAATAAAAATATTACATATTATTGTTACGTTTTGGATGGCTGTTCAAAAATTATACTAAAATATTTGAATGTCTCGAGCCTACAACAGCAGAATTCACCCATCGGTATTTGTCATGACAAAGCTAAGCTATTAAACATTTACGTAGGTAGCTTATGCTTGCCGACTCATGACCTACACAAAGGCGGTATCATTACGCAAATTACAGCAAATAACAGGCCGACAACAATTAGATGATGTTCTTTAATGAATATGAATGGATTGCCAGCCTTCCTGCACCTTCATGCAAACACGCATACATATGACTTATGAAAATTGTCATGGATACTTATATCATCAGGTAATTGCATTAGTTACAATTTTAAAATCTTTATGTACGTACTTAAATCTGTTATATATAGCCACATTGTTATAAGACCTGCATTTTACAATAGAGGGCTGGGTATAAAGAACACTGCGTGGTAACGAGCAGGCAGGCTCAATACTGAGTCATCGAGAACCAAAAGTATTTGTACTTTTGTTTCGGGAAGAGTGCACTGTACCCAATAAAAATAGTGGATATGATAAACTTAGCGTCTGTCTGGACAGGGCAGTGTTAAAATAAGTGTTTCATTATCATCATCATCATTACATCCTAATAAGTCCACTGCTGAACGAAGGGCTCCCCTATGCATCAACATTGATTAACTGTTCAGTTCTTGATTTCATTCAATACCTCATCTGTGAGGGGTGGCGTGTTACTCGCCGTTCACTTCTTAACATGGAAAACCTTAATTGCCACAATTCATAATCATTATCATTAGCCTATACTGACCCAATATAGGGCGCAGACCAGCTCGACATAGCTATGGGGTCGTAACCACGCGGGTTCAATGTGATTGGCCAGTTGCCAACCACTCTTGTAAATTAAAAACACCGTAGTAGTTATGCACGAAGAGTATCTGTATATTGGTCGGGAGTTAGATGGTTTAATTAAAATCTAACCACTTACAAAATCCTACCTATAAATTAAACGAAGAAGAACCAGAGTCGCAGATCATCATAATCACCCGCGTGTACACAACTAGCCATAACTTTACACGTGCTCAGTATATTTTGGTAGGTTTCCAGAGCATCTGAACATTTATGACAGATTTTTATTTTTCAGATAGACTTTTTGCAATGAGTCCCAAACGGCTTTCACACCGGGCATATCGCGAGCGCAGATGGCACTAGACCTTAAAATATATTGGAATGAGGCTAAGAGCGACCCAAAAATGGACTAGAATCTCAATTTAGGGCGTTGGTATGAGTTAGGTAACCAAGTATATGTAGGGATAAAAACGACCCGATACAGACGAAATGAACCGCGAAGCAGTTCTTATCTAGTTAGCAAGCTGGGAATAATTACATCCCCCTGCTGCATAAGAAGAGAAACTTTCATTTATAAGTTTCTAGGTTCTGTTACATAAACCCAGGATGCAATCCTAGCTATCAGTCGCTCTGGCTTACAAAGGCGCATCTGCATGTCGGTACTTACCGGCCGCTCATTACCATACACTAATGCTGAAAGGCACCGAGTTCACGGTTTTCAACGGCAGTCAGCATTATAGGCGTCGGCGGCAGTGCGTTAGATGTGCGCAATTTGCCCCCATTTGCCATAATGACAGGCCGCGGTGGAGGCTGCATAATAAGCCGATCCCGATTGATCCACGTATGTATCTAGGCTGCGAGACTGAGCCTCTAGCGACCGCGCACCTCTATTACAGCACTAATTAGAAGCGATTCAAGCGGTGCGGTCAGCCAGCTAAAGCTACGTATGCGTATGGTAATTCAACGAGTCGTGAACGGGAACAACATTGTTGTAATAGAAGAGAAGATTAAAATGAGATTAAATGACTCATAGTATCTCATGTTGTTTTTATATAAGCGCGTTCGTATGACGATATCACAAAGCAACCGTCGCAATGGACGATCAATAGATGGGTCAGCGAAACTATTATCTCAGGTGCTTCGGAAGGCAACTTTCACTGCTAGCCCCGGCTACTATGTTAGGATGTTATTCGTTAACTCCCCCTCCGCATATGGTACGCATGGTGTGTTTATTGGTAGCCCAATGTACCCAACACAGGCAGGTTGGCTCTCTGCTCGATTCTTTCGAACAAAATACACTGTCCCATTTTCAAAATTAAAGACAAAGTAAACATCTCTTCAGTTTGCTAACGAGTCGACTTACCTACTCTAGCAATACCTTATTTCAATAGCTATAAAGCAAAAACACAATTGAATAGTTCTCAAAACGGTTATTACTCATTACGCATAACGAGAACGCTACAATGCGATCCCACGTGTTCACGGTTCTTAAACTTATTAGGCAACATGTACGGCAGCGGAGCGAAACAGCCAAGTCATCGGAAAACCTCAACTCAAGGGTTGTATAAACAAAACGAGGAAGGTCCCGCCCGCCGAGCCAGCACCGGCCAGTAACAAAAGCATATGTTTTGAGCGCTAGAGCGAACCTTATCATTTACCACATTACGGCGCAATGATTATAGTAATCTACTCATGAGGGAACAATAGCAATGCACTCGGTGCCACCACATGCGCCTTTCTGATACAGGGCGATGCCAGTTAGGCATTTATAAATTTAAATTCCATAAGAGGAATGATTAATTTTACCTCTTTAACTCTCTGCATCACATTGCAGTTCAGGCTGTATTTAAGTATCCACCGTTTTGCGCCATATGTTTCGTACCTCTGCTTTTCTCTTCCAGCCTTCACGAGTGACCATTAGCAAGTCACTTCTATATCCAGCTGGAGGATGTCATATTTTTCATTAAATACTCAGTTATTATTTATATTTGTTATTGTTCATGGCTTAAAACTATATCGATCGGGAACTCAATTAACCTCACCCGCATGAGATGCATTTTGCGAGTCAACAAAAAAGGCTCCAGGGAACTTAGACATCAGAACATATGATTACTATACGCACCTAAAATATTCCTGGTAGGAACAGTACCAAGTACCTGTTCTTTTAAATAATTGTTCAGGCAGAACCGCTAAGTACTTTAATGGATTTTTATAGAGGGAACAAACGGGTTTGGCCTGTTGGCCAAACCACTGAAGCGACCAGTAAAATATAGTTATTTAATTTGCAAAAAGCAGACATCTGACAATATATTTCAATTTTCTGACTTCTTAACAGTCGGTAATATCCTCTTTAGTTTATCTTCTTACCTTAAAATTTGTCAAACTTAAAATTAAACATCATAATTTTACATTCAAAAAGGAAACACCATGTGCGCGCCATTGTACAAATTTAATAGAAAATATGACCCTTTCACTGTTCCACATAATTAAGGAGTGCACAACATCACAAAAGGACCGATCGGCAACACATTGCCAACAGTGTTTTATTCGTTGAAATCGGTTGACAATGGTACCCTTTCTTCGGCAATTTACTGAGCAGCGGGCTCCGGAAGTCAGACCCTTGGCTAGGATCTTGGACCCCTAGGATTCCTATTGAACCAAGGACTCCGCCCTCTGAGATTTCAGCACGTGACACTTTTGTAAGATCCCGTGTATTTAAACGGTTATTCGATAAAGAGGGCCAACCGTTGGATAGCAATATTATGTGTACAATGTCTTCTTAAACTGAAATAAATTATTTCTTACACATGCTTCATGTGGAATTCCACATATAATCAACTTATTTAGCAAGGTATAGGTAATTTATGTATCTCAAAATTAAGGCATTATTGTGAAAAGTACCTACTTAACTTAGACCATTTACTGTATTAATCCATTTTTAAAAAACTTAGTATTTTACTCTTCTTTTCGTGAAGGTAAGCAGGTAGTTCGATTATGGAAATCTCCCTCCCTCCCACGTTGAAGGCGGAAGAGATTCACCTACCAAAAAGTACGGAAATTCTTTATTTACACCCTGGTAAATAGGTACTTCACTGCGGGCTAATATCTTAAACTGCTGGTAATATCGCGGGGCACAGCTAGATTTGATGAAATCCAGACGCATCTAGAATTTTAATATTTAAAAACTTTCCAAAAAAAAAAGAATAACTATAAGCATGGTATTTCTATACAGACAAAAATTTTCACACGAAAGTGAAACTCTTTCAACCGCCAAATAGCGCCGCCACGACGCCATCGAGGTATTTAGGCCAAAATTATCTCGTTGAGTCCCGCCGGTGACCTTGTCCACCGTGAACAGTAACCACTGATTACCGAATTACCATCCGTCCTCGTCTATACTTACCGCGCCGATTTAAATAATAAATATCTTATCTAAATAACACCCAGGCATTGTCCGAGCTGGACGATCACGATGTAATGACCTGAATTAACCCACACCGCTAATAAAATTAGCCCCGCCACGTAATTTGACTTAATTTCGCCAAAATCGAGCTGAATCAGTCAGAGATTACAAATACAGTTTGTAATCGAGTTGAAATTTCAAGAAACGTTTTGCCTAACTGGCGCAGGTGATCAGGTGCATGCTTAATTTTTGGCGCTATAATGCAAATGCATTTTATTTAATGCATAAGATTGTTTATGCCATAATCATATACTCGTAGAATATGTTTGACAATTGGTCTGTTTTAAACGTTTGCTTTTTGAAGGATGATTCATACAAAAACAGACTGAAGCTTACGCAGGAAAAAACATTTTAAGTGAGAAACCATCACTCCGCCTTTTTAATGTTCCACGTGATATTAATAGAAGCTTTTTACAAGTTTCAATACTTGCTTTGTTATGACTCTATCATCGCAACACTGATTAAAAACTAAACAGCACTATAAAGGCATTTTTATTTGATACCATACGAGTATGTTAGCTATCGGTAACTCATAAATTAGACATTGTGTTATATGAAGGGATGGAATTGAGTAGTAGATGGAATTCAGCACCAGCTTTCAGACCCAATCTTGGTCTGCAGTCTCCTTTGAGTAGAAACCATAATGATTACAACTTGCTCTGAAGCAAAATACAGGACTTGGACATATTTAATGATTCATTTTGAAAATTTAAAGGAAGGATCATGCACTTCATGAAGTCAGAGGCTACATAATGGTTTACTTTGAATGGAATTTCACTATAATATAATAACTTGTAACTAGTTAAAATACAAAAGTAATAATAATGTATTGATTAAGCTGAACTCACCTATAATATATACATGTATCAGAATTTTGAAATGTAGCAGTGTAATATTATAATATGTGTATGCATGTATTGTTGGTGAATCTAAATAAATAAATAGATACTAATGAAAGCGTATCTCTATCTAGGATCTTAAAATATTTGTGACCAAAAGTTAAAAAAAATAAACCATGGCCTTTAAACATTAACTATTACCTTACCTAATTTGTTCATCATCATCAGCTCATTAAACGTCCCCACCGAGGGGCACGAGCCTACCCGTATAGGGTGATTAGGCCTTAGTCGTCCACGCAGGCACAGTGCGGATTGGACGACTTCACACACAACCTTTGAATCTCTTCACAGGCGTGCATGAAGGTTTCCTCACGATGTTTTCCTTCACCGTAAGAGCGTCCGCCATCGACCTAATTTGTTGATAGCGTGTAATCCTGTGTATGTGTTATACTTTAATTGAATCCAAACAATGTTATGAAAAATTATGCACCTGCACCTATTAATTCTAACCTTAATTTTTAAATCGCCACTCATTCCTGCAGCAGTTGACATGAAACAATATCTAATGTTCAAAAGCAACTTAGAAATGCTTTCATCAGTAGCAGCTGCAATTGCGGATTATTCAGCAACAGGGGCAACGAAGAGCGTTCGAGGCGAGACTACTAATTAATCCGCCATATTAGTTAATTGTCCCCTCTCACCACACCTCCATACCCCTCTTTAGCCATGGTAATTGCACCTCCTCTGTTTCCGTTAACTTCGTGTTTTTCAACCATCATTACCGTGCTTAAGTGTTGGCTGGTAACGAATAAGGAATGAATTGATCACGGTTGAATTCTCATACATATAGGTATGAAGTAAGCATAGTAGCGTAAGCATCTATGTTTAGAAGACATAATCGGAATAGTGGGCCTGTGTAATAACCCAACTATTATAATAAATGGCCAACAATTGTGGTTGCATATGGTTTTCTAGGGATACTCGTGGGAATCAAGATTAATTGAATCATTCAAATCATTGAATTAACGCGTATTTAAATACCTTTATGAGCTCATTATGTTTGTCTGCAACTTGGAAGGCTTGCAAATTAAGTTTTTATAGGTTTTATTATTGTTAGCGAAATTAAAATTCCCTATGCTGCCGAAGAAATAGTAAATATAGTCATCACGTAGTAACAGTTATGGTTTTAGTTGTAAGCTGAAGGCTGATACTGGTGATTGGCACTATGCATTTTCGATCGCTTAAAAACGGAAACAATAATTAATTATTTTAATATATTACAACTAAAACTAGACACAAAATACTCGTATTTATGAGTATTTTGTCTGATAAAAAAACTGTATTTTTTAAATTACAAAGGTACTTAGATAAATTAACAGACCAGAGAGAAGTTACTTATATCGCCATCCATGGACACTCGCCATCCCGAATAATCAACGAGTATGTTGCTAATCTTCAAATAAAAGAGGAAAAGGATATATAATGTGGGTAAAGGGAGCTTTTGGGCCTCTGGCCTCACTCATATGACGAAACAAAACGGTGTTCTATGAGACCGTGATATTATCACTCCGGTCAAGCCGACCCATTTGTGCCGAATCATGGCCCTCTCACTCTTCATCTAGAATCGTTAAGCATACTATTTAATTACCTACAGATTGAAACTTTATAGTTGGCATTATGCCTAAAACATATTTTAACGTTTTATCTTCGACAGTGGCATAGCGAGGTCTATGCCAGGCGCGGGCGGAATGCCTTAACGAGGTCCTTTGACAGTATGTTTTACCTAAAAGTTCCGTCCTTTTTAATTTAACGGGTATTAGTCATTTTAGTTGAGTCCGATAGATAACTTGGAAGTTTTGCTGTCAGTGTTTTTCTTTTTGAATCATTAATCTCAAGTGAGTTCGAGCAAGGGCCCTTTGGATTCGATCATATTTTATTAGAGTACCTTGAGGTTATCATTATAGAATCATATTTTTATAATCACTCAATTATTGTTTAACTAGGTTTCTTATTTCACTTAGATTATGCTCTTACATTTAACCTAGCTAGATGGGGTGAACCGTTCCCACCGTGTCATAAGTGTACCTATTTACCGGTACACCTACTTATTATGTGTTTTGCTAACTTCACAGTGCCCTTAGGCGATAAAACAATACTTATGATTAACTAAGACGCAAGTGATGACAACATCAAACAAATTGATCAGAATGGTGAATTGATCATAGTTCGTGATAGGTCAAACGAATTACTGGCTAACGTATTTCTTGATCTTAAATGACGTTTTGTTGACCTTATATCGTGAGTATATTTTTAAATGCACATAACTATAAAAAGTTAATAATTATATCAGTCAGCCAACAGGATATGAAAGAGAACAATAACAGTTGGTAAATATTTATTGATTTTATGGTAAGTGTCTTACGTTCAACACAGAATACAGCAACACCTAAGCCTAACCTAACCACCACAAGCTAAGCTTTTAAGAAATAGGTGAGTTTAGTACCTAGAGCGTCGGTGGCTCATTGGTGTGGACTGTTGCCTTGCGATCCCACCACGTACTAATGTCTTTACAAATTTTCGAAATAATAGGTACGTTTATCCGACGCTCTTACGGTGAACGAAACATTGTGAGGAAATTCAAAGTTTGTACGTGAAGTCGGCCAATCAGCATTAGGCCCTCGTGGACAACTAAGGCTCATACTCCCTAGGCTCGTGTTCTCAGTGGGAACATTTAATGAGCTGATGATGACTAGGTACCCAGACGACTTTAAACTCGGTCCTGCTTTATCCCTCAAGGATAAATGTTATCTATTAGTAAACAGCTCGCAAACAGAGCAGACGGTTCTCCTGGAGTTAAGTGATACCGCTTCCGATGAACACGCGAAATCCCGAAGGAGCAACGAGTACTTTGCCGACCTTTGGGAGAAAAAGCAAAAAGGGACGGGAATAGGTTTGGGTGTCAAGTTACTACACTATTTTTTCACAAAGCATAGCGTTGTTTCACGTTGTTATTGTGAGGCCGTGATATAGTCGGTTCAATTGCAAAAGTCTGTAAATTTCAAATTTTACAGTAGGCGAAATGGAGATTGGTATTTCCTGTAAATCAATTTTTGAGGATTAGTTTTCAAGTTTTTTAATTTATACTTGAAAATAAACTCGCGAAAACTGATTTACAGAACCATTTTTTCTGTTCTTGCAGTTAGAATAGTCTGGGTTATCTGCATATTGTTGCGATATTAGCTGCGAGTTATATAAACATATATGACTCTCAGCTAATATCGGAATTCTTCAAAGAATTCGTATTATAATACAAGTGTCTTGAACTATCAGTCTGTGAAGATATCTTCTTGCCAACTGAAGAGTGGAAAGGAGAGAGTCAAATGCACCAGAAGATACTTACGCAATCATAAAGTAATAGTGTACCCTTGTCCCAAATAAGAACAGGTACATAATCATCATCAGGCTTAACGTCCTACTATATGGAACAGAACTTCCAGAACAGACCACGCTAGCCAATTTGGATAGGTGGGTGTTAACCAGTGCCGATTAGCCATATAGCAAGTGTAGCTAATGCTACGGGCCCTGCGTATCAAGTTGCCCAGCGCCTGTTTGACCGCAACAAAATATTCAAAAAAATTTAACTTGGGAATTGGGATAGAAATTTTTGACGTTTAATTATAAACATTTAATTATATTTGGACTAGCATATAAACCACATTACTAACCTTCTAACGGCTAGATTATACCTGAACTCTAAATCCCACATCCCCCCCGTGTTAGGCGATTTATGCCCGACATTTAGACCACGATAGCAGTTAGACCACGGGGGCACCAACCATGTACGAAATGTAAATGTGTGCGAGGCATACAATGCGTACACCCGCAGGCGGTAGGCGTGCGCGCGCGACCAATAGGAGACCCCACCTCGCTCGCGACTGCGCTAACCTCCGAATATTCGCCTTTTTTTCACCTTCCAGCAACATTAATTGAGACAATTTGCATATTTCGACTATTAGGTACACGTCAAAGAATGTGATACGTGTGTTTATGTAAATTGTAAATAACGGATGGTTATTATATGTAGAACCATTTTCATAGTGGGTAAGTCCTGTAACTTATCTAAAGTCATAAGGTTATTAATAATAACTAAATATCTAGTCTATTGTATATAGATACTACCTAAATAAGGAATGTCATAGGTACTCGAATAAAATATACCTAAAGTTAATGAAATGACTTGGTTGAGCAAAACAAAGTATTGAATCCTGCGTGTAAAACATAATTACATACAAAGTGCTTCGCTGGAGTTTATGATCGTAAAATTTTTGGTGATCGTTTAACTACAGAATCATCAGGATGAACCTATTTAGGTGCCCGCAGAGCAGAGTTGAGAAGAGAGTGTCATCATCACCATCATCAGCAGTCTATAACGGCCCACTGCAGAGCACAGGTCTTACTGCAAAGCATAGCTGTGGGCAGATTAGTCCGTAATGGGTTACGCAGTCTCAATGTGAAGTGTGAGGCTTTTTTTTCGAACTGACTACTGCTGTTGGCCGCAGATGGCCTTTACAGCTTTACCGGGAATTTGGCGAGCGCAGATGGCTCTCAGCCTTAAAATTTACACAACTAGCCTAAGGGCGTCCCCGAACGGGACTCGAACCTCGGCTTAGGGCGTTGCGGAGGGGGGGGCTTGGTAGCCTAACATATGTTTGGGGAGAAAAGCGGCCCGGCACATGCCGGTTACGCGAATAGAGACTGTGCGAACCTACACGCGACGATGGCCCCCGCCGGCGGGGACGGAACCTCGGTTGTCGATTTGTACAGTGTTTTAATGTTTTAGCTATTTCAACCGCCGATGCGGCGGCGACCGTGATAGGGTCGTCTGGATCGTCGACCTCGGATCGATCGACCTCGATCGGAATTCGAACGCACAACCTCCGGGTCACTTAGCCGAACGCTGTACCCCGTAATCAATTCAAGGCACACTAGGAGGGCGTCATCATCATCAGCTCATTAAACGTCCCCACCGAAGAGCACGAGCCTACCCGTAAAGGGTGAATAAGCCTTAGTGAGCCCGCACGCGGGCCCAGTGCGGATTGGCCGACTTCACGCACAACCCTTGAATCTCTTCGCAGGCGTGCGCAGGTTTTTTTCCTTCACCGTAAGAGCGTCGGATAATACGAAAAACACAGGTACGTGGCGGGATTTAAAGCTCAGCCCTCCCGGTAGAAGGGCGACAGTCCACACCATTGAGCCACCGACGGAGCCACATTCAATATGCGTTGATGGCGATGTATTCGAGGTTATGCAGGAATATATCTGCCTGGCCGGCATAACTTTGTAAAGGAGGCTAGTAGGAGGAGGAGGCACTTGGGCTGGGCGGCATTCGGTAAGTTACGTCAAGTCTTTAATCATTGTGGAATTGTCGACGTTAACTCCACTTTGTTGTTGTTTGACTGAGGTTGAAAAGAGAGGTTATGCTAAGTATGTACAACCGAAAATTCAGAGTATGATAACCCAAGGTAAAGTGAAAAGGTCCATGTTTTAGCTGTAATGATTATTTTGTAATTTCATTTTAAATAACAGGAGGCAAACGAGCATACGCTTCATCTGATGGTAAGTAACACCGCCGCCCATGAACATTTGCAAGATCTCAGGTCCCAGAAATACGTTGCCGGCCCTTTAAAAGTGTGTACGCTCTTCTTTTTAAGGACGCCAGGTCGTATCGCTCCGGAAATGTTTCCAGAGGAAGTTCATTCTACAGTTTTGTCACCCGTGGCAGAAAATGACGACAGATTCTAACTGTAGAGAACTTTAATCATCCAGGTGGTGAGGATGAAAGAAGAAAGAATGCAAAAAGATGCCACATTTCTATACAAACTCAAAGGGCTGGACCCTGGTCAGTAAGATGTGTCATCGACGATTCAACACGCTCTTTTAGATGCGATCAAGAGGAAGACGCTCCCGCCCAAAGATGGGAGTAGTATTCCATGTGGGGCCAAACTTGCGCCTTATAAAGTTGCAGGCGATTACTCGACATGAAATACCACCGCGATCTGTTGAGCACACTAAGCTTCATAGATGTCAACTTTGCCTTTTCTTCCAAATGACCGAGGAACTAGACGTCACTCAAAATGTCGACGCAAAGAATACTGATACTAGCTGCTGAAGTCAGGAGAGTGTATTGGAATAGAGGCGATACGACAAAGGGCGTTTTTTTCGTGGAAAATGCGCAAATTTGTGTCTTCTTGTAATTAGAATCTATAAGGTTATGTTTACCCCAATCGGAGACTTGTTGTAGTATAGTCTCAACTTCAGACACATGTCTGTTTCGGCACTCGGCGATATTTTCCCGAGGAAGTTAGCTCGGCCGGTATAAGAAGCATCACCTGTGCTGTCATCCGCATTGCAATGAATGCCGCCAACGTGCAGCTTAACATTGATATGCAGAAGAAAAAGCGTGAGCGATAACACACAGCCTTAAACGTTGAGTAAATAAAACGCCAGGCATAATGCAAGCGCACCGCGGGATGGTAGGCGGTGTGTTTTCTCCATCATCCAAAGACGAGTTAGATGCAAATAGTAAAGATCGGCCTTCTCTTTTTTCGGTGTAAGCCAACGTAAGATCATCCCGGCGCAGTGAACGTTATGATGGCTTCGAAAAATTCCCCGGAACAGCTTAAGCGAGAGACCAAAATGCACGAGAAGCAGACGGCAGGTTAATTAGCCGCTCGCCAATTTTGCGAATGTGTTGCAGACTTCGCCTTGGCAATACTCTTTTAGGGACCTGGAACTCCTTTTTCCTTTATGCTGTTTTTTAGATCCTGATACATTACTGCATTTGCCCATGCCTGATAGCATACCTGCTTACGACGAGTTGCCGTTTTGCACGAGCTACCAAACCAGGGATGTGCTGGGATTTGCCACTGACAGGCACCACAAAAAACGGAAGGAATAGCTCCATTCCTTGCAACACTACTTCAGCGACAGAATAAGCAGCAACGTCAGGATCTTTCGGCGATCTTGTTCATCTTGTGTAATTTACTAAAAAAAAAAAACATATTACGCCATCTTTTGTTGAGTAGCACATACACAAAACTTTTGTATAATCTATGGTACAATGTCACATCCATTGGGTATTTACAGTTCAATGGTCGCATCACCTGACAGTGACATTACAATGCAATTAAATCTACTATGTGTCAAATCATCCAAATCTGAATACTACTAACTACAAATCATAACATATTTTTTTGTAAATTTAGACAATTTACATACTGATTTAGTATTCTTATCATAAAAGTATTCTTTATTACTCTTGTAAATATTTTTTATATCATAAGATTCCCTATACAAGTTTCAAGTATTTGTGGGCCAATATTAAAACTCGCAAGGTTGGTATGAATACTGTGAACTAGATTTCCTTATTATGTCCACAATCTCCTCAAATGGACACCTAATTCGATTCAGTTCTATAAAGTTTTATTAAATTCTACTGATCTAAAGTTATATTACATTTATAATATTATTGTAATTTTTATGTAAAGTTATTGTATTTATCAATTCCAGATGCAACTCACATCTGATCCAAGGCGAGCAGATCGCGAACGGCGTTATAAACCACCTCCACCTTCTTCAGCACCAGCAGAAGACCTCACTACAGACTACATGAATATTCTCAGTAATTAATCTTTTAATATAGAGTGAATCCATTTTATCACAACAATAACTGTAGCTTATTATAGATATGAGGAATGGAAAGTTTTATTAATAGTGCTAATCCCGCAAATGACATTAAGTACTAAAGGTTGAAATAAGTCCACTTAGGTCATATTAAAATGCTGTACAAAGTCCATTCTGAATTTGATATTGCCTGCTTACTAACTGACCTTGTTATATGTTATGTATATAAAGAGATTTCATAGAATTTTATGTATTAGTTACTAATATATTGAATATGTCATTAGAAATAATTAAAATGGGCAGAACAGAGTTGTAGGCTTCATACTGAGTTGTACCAGAGGGTTCACAGCATTNAACACATAGGAGGCAAAAGAATTCCATTCCTTTGCGGTGCGCATTTTTCGCATTTTGTTTCACGTCGTTATTGTGAGGCCGTGATATAGTCGATTCAATTGCAAATGTCTGTAAATTTCAAATTTTACAGTAGGCGAAATGGAGATTGGTATTTCCTGTAAATCAATTTTTGAGGATTAGTTTCAAGTTTTAATATTTAACTTGAAAATAAACTGCAAAAACTGATTTACGAAACCATTTTTTCTGATCTTGCGTAAGATAGTCGGGTTATCTGCATATTGTTGCGATATTAGCTGCGAGTTATATAAACATATATGATCTAGCTAATATCGGAATTCTTCAAAGATTCGTATATAATACAAGTGTTTGAACAATCAGTCTGTGAAGATATCTTCTTGCCAACTGAAGAGTGGATAGGAAGAGTCAAATGCACCAGAAGATACTTACGCAATCATAAAGTAATAGTGTACCCTGTCCAAATAGAACGCGGTACATAATCATCATCAGCGCTTACGTCCTACTATATGGAAAGAATTCCAGAACAGACACGCAGGCCCAATTTGGATGGTGGTGTTAACCAGTGCCGGATTAGCCATATAGCAGTGTAGCTAATGCTACGGGCCCTGCGTCAAGTTGCTCAGCGCCTGTTTGACCGCAACAAAATTTCAAAAAATTTAACTGGGAATTGGATAGAAATTTTGACGTCTATTATAAACATTTAATTATATTTGGGCTAGCATATAAACCACATTACTAACCTTCTAACGCTAGATTATACCTGAACTCTAAATCCCACATCCCCCGTGTTAGGCGATTATGCCCGACATTTAGACCACGATAGCAGTTAGACCACGGGGCACCAACCATGTACGAAATGTAAATGTGTGCGAGGCATACATGCGTACACCCGCAGGCGGTAGGCGTGCGCGCGCGACAATAGGAGACCCCACTCTGCCGCGACTGCGCTAACCTCCGAATATTCGCCTTTTTTTCACCGTCCAGCAACATAATTGAGACAATTTGCATATTTCGACCATTAGGTACACGTAAGAATGATACGTGTGTTATGTAAAATTGTAAATAACGGATGGTTATTCATGTAGAACCATTTTCATAGTGGGTAAGTCCTGTAACTTATCTAAGTCATAAGTTATTAATAATAACTATCCTAGTCTATTGTGATAAGATACTACCTAAATAAGGAGTGTCATAGTACTCGATAAATATACTAAAGTAATGAAATGACTTGTTGAGCAAAACAAAGTATTGAATCTGGTGTAAAACATAATTATATACAAAGTGCTTCGCTGGAGTTTGTGATCGTAAAATTTGTGATCGTTTAACACAGAATCATCAGGATGAACTGTTTAGGTGCCGCAGAGCAGAGTTGAGAAGAGGTGTCATCATCACCATCATCAGCAGTCTATAACGGCCCACTGCAGAGCACAGGTCTTACTGCAACATAGCTGTGGGCAGATTAGTCCGTAATGGGTTACGCGTCTCAATGTGAAGTGTGAGGGCTTTTTTCGACTGACTACTGCTGTTGGCCGCAGAGGCCTTTAACTTCACCGGGCAAGTGGCGAGCGCAGATGGCTCTCAGCCTTAAAATTTACCAACTAGCCTAAGGCGTCCCGACGGACTCGAACCTCGGCTTAGGGCGTTGCTGGGGGGGGCTTGGTAGCCTAACATTCGAAACGTCTCTTTTAGATGCGATCAAGAGGAAGACGCTCCGCCCAAAGATGGAGTAGTATTCCATGTGGGGCCAAACTTGCGCCTTATAGTTGCAGGCGATTACTCGACATGAAATACCACGCGATCTGTTGAGCACACTAAGCTTCATAGATGTCAACTTGCCTTTTCTTCCAAATGACCGCGGAACTAGACGTCACTCAAAATGTCGACGCAAAGAATACTGATACTAGCTGCTGAAGTCAGGAGAGAGTATTGGAATAGAGGCGATACGAAAAGGCGTTTTTTCGTGGAAAATGCGCAAATTTGTGTCTTCTTGGAATTAGAATCTATAAGGTTACGTTTCCCAATCGGAGACTTGTTGTAGTATAGTCTCAACTTCAGACACATGTCTGTTTCGGCACTCGCGATATTTTCCCGAGGAAGTTAGCTCGGCCGGTATAAAAAGCATCACTGTGCTTCATCCGCATTGCAATGAATGCCGCCAACGTGCAGCTTAACATTGATATGCAGAAGAAAAAGCGTGAGCGATAACACACAGCCTTAAACGTTCAGTAAATAAAACGCCAGGCTAATGCAAGCGCACCGCGGGATGGTAGGCGTGTGTTTCTCCATCATCCAAGACGAGTTTGATGCAAATAGTAAAGATCGGCCTTCTCTTTTCGGTGTAAGCCAACGTAAGATCATTCGGCGCGTGACGTTATGATGGCTTCGAAAAATTCCCCGAACAGCTTAAGCGAGAGACCAAAAATGCACGAGAAGCAGACGGCAGGTTAATTAGCCGCTCGCCAATTTTGCGAATGTGTTGCAGACTTCGCCTTGGCAATACTCTTTTAGGGACCTGGAACTCCTTTTTCCTTTATGTGTTTTTTAGATCTGATACATTACTGCATTTGCCCATGCTGATAGCATACCTGCTACGACGAGTTGCCGTTTTGCACGAGCTACCAAACAGGATGTGCTGGGATTTGCCACTGACAGGCACCACAAAAAACGGAAGGAATAGCTCCATTCCTTACAACACTACTTCAGCGACAGAATAAGCAGCAACGTCAGGATCTTTCGGCGATCTTGTTCATCTTGTGTAATTTACTAAAAAAAAAAAACATATTACGCCATCTTTTGTTGAGTAGCACATACACAAAACTTTTGTATAATCTATGGTACAATGTCACATCCATTGGATATTACAGTTCAATGGTCGCATCACCTGACAGTGACATTACAATGCAATTAATCTACTATGTGTCAAATCATCCAAATCTGAATACTACTAACTACAAATCATAACAATTTTTTTGTAAATTTAGAAAATTTACATACTGATTTAGTATTCTTATCATAAAAGTATTCTTTATTACTCTTGTAAATAATTTTTTATCATAAGATACCCTATACAAGTTTCAAGTATTTGTGGCCAATATTAAAAACTCGCAAGGTTGGTATGAATACTGTGAACTAGATTTCCTTATTATGTCCCACAATCTCCTCAAATGGACACCTAATTCGATTCAGTTCTATAAAGTTTTATTAAATTCTACTGATCTAAAGTTATATTACATTTATATATTTTATTGTAATTTTTGTAGAGTTATTGTATTTATCAATTCCAGATGCAACTCACATCTGATCCAAGGCGAGCAGATCGCGAACGGCGTTATAAACCACCTCCACCTTCTTCAGCACCAGCAGAAGACCTCACTACAGACTACATGAATATTCTCAGTAATTAATCTTTTAATATAGAGTGAATCCATTTTATCACAACAATAACTGTAGCTTATTATAGACATGAGGAATGGAAAGTTTTATTAATAGTGCTAATCCCGCAAATGACGCCCGGTGATAAATTCATTAAGTACTAAAGGTTGATATAATTCCACTTAGGTCATATTAAAAGCTGTACAAAGTCCATTCTGAATTTGATATTGCCTGCTTACTAACTGACCTTGTTATATGTTATGTTATATAAAGAGATTTCATAGAATTTTATGTATTAGTTACTATAATATGCTATAGATTGAACATGTCAGTAGAAATAATTAGAATGGGCAGAACAGAGTTGAGGCTTCATACTGAGTTGTACCAGAGGGTTCACAGCATTGGCCGAAATTGACAAAACAATATGAGTTTGTTTTGAATTTACATGTTTCGCGTAAAGCCCCTGTTACCTACTGAAAGTATGCATAAGTCGGCAAAAGAGGTTAACTGAATTTTTTTGCAGGTATGATCTTTTCAATGTGTGGCCTTATGATGCGGCTAAAATGGTGTGCTTGGACTGCAATATTCTGTTCTAGCATCAGTGTTGCCAATGCTAGAGTATCTGATGATACTAAACAGGTATGAACTATCTTTAATTAAATAACATGGATTTAAGGAATCTTGACATACTACTTTGGGAAACTAGCCATCCTCACCACTTATGGGTGCATTCTGGCCAATAGCAATCAGTCTTGTAAGCCAAAACTACCGAATAATAAAAGTTGTACAGCAGTATATGTTGTACTTAGGGAATGCAATCCAGATTATCTATTTTCCAAAAAGTCCAGTTCCAGATTTCAAAAACAAATCTGATATCTGTTTCTGAATAATATGAAATTGTAAATCGAGGAATACACTACATTTAAGTTGAACAAGTTATTTTATTCTTTAGGTGATAAAACTCCCTTACTGATACTGATAGATTCATTAAAAGTACTTCTAATGATTTAAAAGTGTCATGTAATGATTTATTTGAATAAAATATTCTTTAGTTTGAGTTTGATAACATTTTAAGTCTTGTCTACAAATTGTTGCCAGAGTTGTGTCGAACAGTCTTGCCATGAGACTAGTTGTATTTGAACCACCGGAACAAGTTGGATTTCGAAAGCACTTTGGACCGCTTCCATACTGTTCTGCACGTACTGCTACATACAGTACACCAAGGAGTATGACCAGCCGCAGCGTATGGCATTTGTAGACTACAAGAGAGCCTTCAACTCCATCAAATCCTGCACTGGTCTGGGGGCCCTGCAGCGACGATGACATTTAAAATCCAAGATCAATAGACAAGACCCTATTTATTTCCCGAAACAGTTTACAAACACATTGTTTTAACCCTTTAATTGCGCTGATGGATATGTCAAAGAAAAACACTCATTTTTTTATTGTGTCTTGAATCCTGTCAGTCAAAAGATTTAGGACTGGTCTGTACTAAGCGTCAACATTAATGGTATATGTCTGACAATATCGTCATTGGTGGCAAAGATTTCGTAAGAGCTTGCAGATATGCTGAAAAACCTAAATGTCTCTTCATGAGAAGTGAGGCTTAATTTGGGCAAAATGATAGTCATGTTTAATATAGTCCTCATAATTCCGGTTGTGAACGCTGATATAGCTCGCTAGGCAAAACACTCTGTGCATGAGTCACAGTATAGCTGCTGTTGTATGTGTACGTGTAGGAGGGCTTTGGTCTTTCTTTCCGTAGTTGGCGCTTAACATAAGCTATTGACTAGGTGGTAGACTTGATACTGAGTCGTCTAGGTAGGTACCACCGCAGTGCCAGATATTATCCCGTGGAACTGGAGTGTTATGCACTTTTGTGTTTCGGGATGAGGGCACTGTAGCTAGTGAAATTACCGGGTATACGAGACCTAACATCTGTTGTCTCGAGTGACGGGCTCAGTGCGGCATTGATGGAGAATAATAACTGTCTATCAGTTGTTGGTCTCCTTTAATGCTGCTCTGTCATGGTCTGGCGTATCACTTACCATCAGGTGAACGTCCAGACCGTCCTGTACACTTATAACATAAAAAATATATAAATTGAGGCGATTTTCTCAAATGTCTTAATCTTATTGAAGATAGTAGATGCCAGAAAGACCTTAGGAAGCAAGCTCCTCACACCGATTAGGGTTATTATCACAGGCGTTTAGGTGTGTTTTGAACACGTCTTTAATTCTGACATATTAGCCGCCCCAGTTCCGCTTATCCTTTGACAGCTCGGAGTAAAAAAAGCTTTGAACAAGCAACATCCATACAAAGGGCAGGGCAAAGTGGTACGGATATCCGAGCCGTCTTTGCATTAGCAGTGCCTCCATGCCATACCTACATCCTAGAACGACGCAGAACCTCAGAGTTAGTTACACGATCCTGCCACTTAATTATTATAAAATAGGTATACCTAAAACATCTTATATGGTAGGATGGCTTTTTGATATCAGATTTATAAAGGCACCATGTTTTTACACCGTATAAGTAATAGGACGGGTATGCCTTATAGACGCTAGTCTCCAGATTCAAGATCATGGGACCTTCACACACTATCCGTGATTCCTCCGAAATTGGTGTGGAGTTGGCTATACGGGATGATATTTCCGAAGCCAAGTTATTGTCACCCCGATTATCGCTTCCAAAGTACCTACCTATTTGAAATTCGAAAACTGCTCTAGCGGTTTCTCATCTAGGTTTATTGCCGATGGGTCAACTTCATTGCCTCATGTTCAATAACCATCATTTCATTGCCGATATGCGTTGAAAGCATCCATCTCAAGGTTGTGCAAGAATATTTTGTACACATACAACTCGATCGGCATAAGTTCGAGGAAAGAGGCTAGCAGGAGTTTAGAGAGTAGAGATTTCGTTGACTGAACGGCATTCGGCAAGTTACAAAAAATGCTAACGTTAACGATTCTTCAGAGGCTTTCGTATTTAATCGATGCGTCCTATCCGTACGCAGCTGAGTCATGGACATGATGGACACTCACTGCGACATTGGTTCCCAAGTGTTAAGTCACTCAACAGACAATGAAGCGAGCTATGCTTAGTGTTTCTCTGAGGGATAAAGTCAGAAATTATATTTTTCGTGAGAAAACTAAAGTCACCGACCGAGATAGCCGGACCAGCAAGTGAAAGTGGCAGCGGGTAGAGTCGGTCACTGGTGGAGGCTGGATGAGCAAAGCGGAATAACTGGCACAGAAAGGGGGGGGGGGGGTTGCTTATTTTTAGTAATAAAGCGATAGGTGAAAAAGAAAAATAGTCAAATCAATGGGGATCAAAAAATGGGCAGATTTGTTTATTTCTAAGAAATATCCGTAAAATCCGGTTTAGACCAAAAATCACTTCTAAAATATCGGATATTAAAACGGAACGGAACAGATTTGCAATCCCTAGTTGTAGTGTTTATTATATTTGTCATGTTTTTATCAAAATTGCTTGGAACTAGCACTCGTCAATGCAGGACAACAAATAAAATTGTTGCCGACTTATTAAATGAATTGCCAACTTGGTAATGCAGTAACTGATTGCCTTAAATTTGTTTTTTTTTTTTCAGATTGTTAGTTCCTTCATGTTGTCTATTTCTGCAGTAGCAATGTCATACCTTCAGAACCCTGCACCAATGTCTCCACCTTGGGCTGCTTTAACTACATAATAATTTAAACAAATAAAATTATTAATATTACTTATTGAGTTTTGCTTTATCTACCATAACCTATGGGTAAACCTACCTACCATTCATCATTTAAACTTTTGATAATAATTATAAACAAATAAGATACAGATGAACTAAGAAAAGTCTAGCTTAGACACTGCACATTGTTTTACTTATAAGTTTTAAACAATTAGATGTCGTCGCTTGAACAAACACAGAAGCTTATTATAATTTACATACTTTAAGAGGTGTTACCAGTAGGGATGAAAGGATATGAGTAAATACTTTTATCCGATACCAAGTAATTTTAGTATCTATACTTTATAATTAAGTATCGAGTAGTTTTGGGGTAAAAGTACTCATCATATAAGTACTTTACTAAACTTTAAAAACCTTAATTTCAAGTTCTTTCCTAGTTGTGTTTCCTTCCAGGTGCGTCGGTTGGTCATACAATCAAAATTTCAACTTGTGCGGCTGAAAATGAATCAACGAATGAAGATTTTGATTTCGGTCACAACACAAACAACTATTCGATACCGAGTAGGTATCTATACTTGACGACCGATACAGTATCCAGTAAAAGTATCGATACTTCAACGGTATCGTTTGATCCCTAGATACCAGCGGTGTAAGATATTCTACCGTTGTGTGAAGAGTCATCTAACTCCCTACCAAATGCCAGCCTGATGAACTGTACAACAGGTATTCAAATACATATCACAGGCATTAGTCTCTCATAAACTGCAAAATAAGTAGTTGCTCCCTGCTATAAGCTTTCGTTTTGCTTCATGCGATGCGCTCCGCGCCGAGCGGAACAACATAGGTAACTTAATTATACTAAAAAAAGGATTTTTCGAAAATAAAATTAGCCTAAGATTTCCATATGATATCAGCTATCTGCCAAAGAATTCCCTTCCGAATCGATCCAGCCATTTCAAAGTTATACGGTGTTCCATGAACAGACAAACATTTAAAAAATATTTCGATTGTAAGAATATTGAAATACTTGAAACTTAAGGCGCGTTGACCCTTAAAATTATAAATTATAAGAATATTTTTGATTGTAATAATCTTGAAATAAGCATAGCGTGCTAATTCTAAATCTACGTGTTTTTTATTTTATATATTTTTAAATATGTTATCGTGTTTTCTAGTCTTTCAGTTAGTACTTGGAATGGAACGTCTTTGACATAACATTGGCACCGACTGCCAGACAGTTTAGACAAACGTCCGAAACAGGTATTATCAACTATTGAAGTAATATGTTTCCATAATTTTCAATGAAACCGTTACTGATGAACACATTAATTGCTTACCTAAGTAACGAAATGTGATTTGATTAAATTCTAATTTATTATTACTATTCGTAAGTTTTCCATTGAATAATGTATAAAAATATTTTTATCTAGTTCGCAACATGGAAAAAAGAAAATTTCACTGTTGCCAATTTCGGAAATGGTCTGACTAGAATGTCCATACACACCACAGTTCACACGCGTATCTTTTCTATCAATTCTTTCTGTGGATTTACAGATTTAATTTATCAGTTTTAGATCGGTTCGAATAAATTAAGTCTAATCTCTTTTATTATCTGCTTATTAAGGTACTACAGTTATTAAAATCCAATGTCTCAAAAGGTTATGTTACCGAAACCAATACCATTACTTATGTGCTTAAACATTATAATAACTAAAAAAATTAAAAAATAAGACATTTATTACAGCCTTGCCGCCAAGAACACTACATTTCATACGAGATCTTATGTCTATTTGTTGCAGAATGCCTCCTAAAAAGGTAGAAGAACCAGAAAAGAAACCCCTTATTGGTAGAGTGGGTACCAATCTTAAAGTGGGAATTGTGGGAGTACCCAATGTGGGCAAATCAACATTCTTTAATGTTTTAACAAAGAGCCAAGCTGCTGCAGAAAATTTTCCCTTCTGCACCATTGATCCTAATGAAAATAAGTATCTTAATTTATTACAGTAATACATTTACATGAACACTTTTCTTATTGAAGTAATAATATCTGTTAATATTATCTTTGTTACGAAGAGTAAATATAGATTTTTAAAAAAATATTAACTATCCTTCTGTCAGATTGGAACTGTGCCTAACAGGGTTTATACTAATACAAATAATTATGAATTAACAATTGACTATTGAAGTGAAGATTGTCCACTTTAAAGTAATTTCAACCCTTTGACTTTTCCAATAGTTATCAGGGTTCAAAACATATTTGTTTATATTTTTAATAACTATTTTTTTTACTATTGACCTAGTGTGTTTTAACACAAGTAATGAAACCAATAGCTATGTGTTTGTAAATTATTGAGTTAAAAAACACATATATACTTCTGTGGTTACAAATATGTGTATAGGATGATTTTTGTGAATACATAAAACCACTGGCTTATGAGGTTTGGTTGTAACATGAGATTTCATATTGTGAATTTTATGAACTTTAAAAGATACCAAATTTAAATGTCCTCTTAAAAAAATTACAGTAATATAATTATTATATACCATGCCAATTATAGACAAATTTTAGGGACAAAAGTTGTATAAAGTCAATCTTAAAGCGAAGACATTTAGTATTAGTAGCCACTGACATTCACACAGCCCCATCAAGCCCCAAGCAAAGAGCTTATATCAGTATAGTAGTAGCAGTAGTTTGTCCATTATTTAGAATGGATAAACCTATTCATGAATATACTTTTTCTTTTCTAAATATTTACTTCATATAAATTAATAAATATCCACTGATATTCACACAGCGCCATTTAGCCCCATATTAAGAGCAAGCTTATAGTTAGGGTACTAAACATATGATTTAAAAAAATCTTATATACATTATACATACATATTATAGATAGAAAAACCCAGACCTTTACAAACAGTCATGTTCATGCACACAAAATATATTTGTAATGCCCAGTGATCGCACCTGGAACCCTTGGTGTAATTGCCAATGTCTCAACCATTACACCATATGGGTTGTCATATACCTACCCAGTCAAATCAAATATACCAAGAAACACCCAGAAAAAATAAATAGACATGTTAAAGTACACAAATGCTTGTACTGCCAGGGGATTGAACCCAGAACCCTTGGTGTGGTAGCTAATGCTGCAACTATTACACCAAAATAATGGTCATGTTTTTTGTTTTACTTTTAAAGTGGATTTTTATTTATGTTTTTTGCATATTCCTCTGCTTTAGCTATGTTTAATTACTTATTCAGCCCTTTTTTCAATAGACTATTCAACCAAAAAAAATATAACCAAAAATTAAGTTGCATTAATTGTATTTTAAAAAAATATGGACAGTCACTCAAAATTTAATCCACTGTATAACTCCTTGAGAGGTTACTGTTACTCCGCAAGCTCATACCCGAAATGAGTCTTCGCCTCTGAAACAAGAGAGTGCCATCTTTGTCGATCCTGCGGCACATTCTGCCAATCATTGACCTGGAGAGGTTGCTAAAAAAATAATAAAAGTTTCAAAAACATTTAAAATAAATAAATATTTAAAATGTTGTTGAGCCAACACGGCATCAATAATTGGATGGTTTTTTAATGAAACTTTTTTGTAACTTATTTTTATCAAACCTTAGTAATCAATCAATGTCAGTGTTGACAATTAATGTTTCATTTATTAATTGTCAACATTGAAGTCATTTTAAACAATTTAAAAAAATAAAAATGATTGAGTTTGAAAATTATCATCAGAATTTGATAGTGAATGATGAGCAAAGCCTTAAAGATGTGAAGGTTTGCAAGAGTGTTATATATCGTGGAACAATTGAACATATCAGTAAGAAAGAGGATGAAGATAATGGGAGTATACCCCCAATGGCTGCTGCTGTTATTGGATTGAAGAACACTGCGGCTACAACAACAGGCCTAAAAGTAAACACTGATTACTGGACAGATGCAGATGTTCAAGAAAGGTTTCTAGAATCAAAGCCAAATTGTTATCTAGTTTTAGGAAAACCTGGAACAGGAGCATATTCAATTGGGGAAGCTATTTCGAAGAAGTATAATTGTGTACATCTATGTCCTAAAAATATGATAGTTGATGAAATAGAGCAAAGAAGCCCAACTGGTAACTGTATCAGCTTTAACTTGAGACAGCAAAATGTTATAAAATTTGATACAATACTGTCTATTTTAAGAAAGAAGCTTGAATCAGCATCAGTAAAACACAGGGGCTATGTAATATCTGGATTTCCGCTCATTAGCTCCGAAAGAAGACTACAGTACCTTAGCAATAGACTGTATTCAGAAGAAGGTTGTCAAGCTATCAATGATTTGATTAATGACTTGCTGGTGAATTTAAAAAAGAAAAAGTCTCGACCGCCTAAACCTGAAGCAGGATCGCCACATTCATCAATAACCAGTGATGTTGATCAGCCCAATGAAGAGGAGGTCGAAGAAGAACACGACCCTGAAGAATCTCCAGAAGAAACAGGAGCAGCCCCTATACTGTTGCCAAAATTTATATTAGATTCATGCACAAACATAATCTATTCAGAAAAACGTTACATTACTACGAAACTATCTATTTTATTAAAACAACTCACCGAAATATTTAATTTAAATATGGCACCTGATTTAATTATATACTTAACATGTTCTGATTCAGATTTGGTGACGAAAAGATGCCATAAATATTACAATTACTTGAGTAATATCTATACAATTGAACCATTTTTGGCAAAAATTGAAGCTGAACTAAGGTGGCCCTCAAAATATACAATGAGTGACTATTTAAGTCCATATGACGGTAATACCTTTAATCCTAAGTATAATTGCAGACAGCCAGTCAACTTTTTGCAAGAATCGATTGAACAAATTTGTAATTATAAAAATCATGTTTCACCATTCATACAGGATAAAAGATTTTGAGCCAAACCATATCATACGACTGGATGCTACCCAAACTGTTCACCAAATGATGCACAATGTTATTGAGAGATTGGTTTTTTTGTCTATAAATCCAGTACTTATACCAGAACCCTTATACCTTGACGAACCGCCTGACGATATGGATGATTTTTGGAAATTAGTGAAAGAATTAAATGTAATCCGTAGTGGAGTTTTGAACTTCAATCGTTACCCATCCTTATGGGTCAATAGATGCCCTGTAGAACTTATGAAAAGAAAATCTCAACGGGGCCACCCGAAATTGGCGGTAATCCTTTTTAAACATGTGTACCTTCTATTTTCACTCGAAAATATGATAATGTTTTGCAGAAATCCAAGACCGTTTTTAAAATTGAAATATTTAGAGCCTACTTGTCGGATAATTGTAATAGGAACACCAAGTTCTGGAAAATCTATGATTTCATGCTGTCTATCATGGTTATTTGATACATCCATTTTGAATTACGATGCTTTTGTTAAAAAAGAAAAAGAAAAAAAATATGAAACTTACGCTAAAACAATATTGTCTGAAATAATAGCTACAATTGAGGATAGTCGTTACTCGGAATGGCAAAAATAAAGAAATGAAAAGGCAAAGTGACCTTATTGCTTGGAACAATACAAACATCAATCTACTACAAAATTTTGTTCAAATATTGATAGATATACTTAAAGTTACCAAAAGGGAAGGTTTAACCGAAGTTAGTGATGAACAAAGTCAGGAGCCGGAAGAGTTAGACTCAGTTTTATTGACAAATTATAATCTCTTAAAGAATCAACTTACTTTTTTGCCATTTTTAGAAGATATTGATCTTTGTATGTCAGCTGTACATAGAAAGTCATTATTAGAATTTGCGCCACTAGAACTAGTTACTGTGACTGAAAAACCTAAGATTCCCGTATTAGGTGACGTAGATGTTACTGAAGCTGTTGCCAAATACATTTTAGCAAACGATTTACAAAAAGAAATTGAGCCAACCAATGAAGAACTTGTGAATGAAATTTCAAAAATCCTATTAGACAATGACGAAGAATCATTAAAAACAACAGGAACTTATGGTAGGTTTATAATCGATGGCTTTCCATCAGATCCAGAGTTTTGGAGCTACTTGAGTAATGAACATTTACTACCTGACTACACTATAGCTTTAATTGAAAACAGAGAAATTGAACCTGAACTAATACAATACTATACTGATATTCATAAATGTCTTAAAAACCATGAAGAGAGATTAACCCTAGCTAAAGATCTTTTAATTAAAACAAAACTTTTTACGAAACCTTTTCCTAACTCAAATGCTACTGATGTACGAAACATTGTCAACGATTTTGTAGCTACAGTACTAGATTTAATTTTTATTGATGACAGTGCTCCTATTCACGGTGAATATAAAGAAAATTTAGATGCAGATGTTGGATCTCTCGCTGCTGCTATAGAAAAATTTCGTGAAGACTGGGATAGCGTTAAATTAAAATTAGAGGACAACTCAAAACTAACCATTGAGGTGGAACTAGAAAACAAAGCAGACACAGAGGTCATAGATGAAGTTTTACTAAAACTGCGTACTAATTATTTTCTTACTTGTGATGTTAATGACGATGAGGAATCCGAAACTCTAGAAGATGAAGTTGAAAATCCAAGAAATTTACTTACTTACAATAACCCAAACATTTTAGGTGATACCAATATATTCTGCCCCATAGCATTTTATAGCCACAGAGTTTTATGGGAAGGTAAATCGGAATTTAGTGCCAAATATAATAATAAACTTTATTATTTTAGCAAGGAGGAAAACCTTGAAATGTTTAAAAAAGATGTTGTTTCCTATCAAGAATATAATAAACCGTTCAAAACGCTCCCTCCACTCAGAATTTGTGTCATTGGATGCATAGGAAGTGGGAAAACAACAATGTCAAAGTTAATTGCTAAAGAGCTTGGTCTGTTACATGTTGATTTTTCCGAAGTAGTTAATATACTTCTTATGCCAAAACACTTTAAAAAAGTTGGCCTTAAATATGAAAACAATTTCACTGATGAACCTATTGACGAAGAAAGAATAATGGAATTTCAAATGGATGAAGAAAATGAAAATCTTATATCCGGCATATTGAGTAATGAAACGGAATTGAGAAGAATGATATATAATTATTTTGAACGAGGAATACCAGTTTTATCGGCCCTTATCCAGAGACTTATAAAAAAACTCTGGTTTACAGATCCTTATGCAAAAACAGGTTTTGTCCTAGATGGTTTTCCACGACTACCGTCTGATGTTGAAGAAATGGTTGCTTGTTATTGTATTCCTGATTTAGTCATTAAATTAGAAGGAAGTTCGGAAACTATGTTGCAGCGACTGTCTCCAAAAATGTATAAGACTTGGAGGGCCCAATTAAATGAGGCTAAATATAACGCTAAACTAAAGTTCGATGGTGAAATGCGTGATTGGATGAACCTTATAACAAAAAAAGTAGTTGCAAAGCTGATATTGGAAGATATTTTCGACAATATATTCGCGTGCACTGATGAACCAAATATTATATCATCGGCAGACAGTGTAATAATGGATGCACACCCCCAGGGCTCATTAAATCTTGACGCAAATTTGTTTGCTTTCTATAATGATATTATACAAGAGTTTCCGGCGCCTACTGATCTAAATGAATGGGAAAAGGCCGACGAGGCTCGTGAGAGAATAGATTCTAGGCTGGAGAGTATTTATGAAGTAGACGATGAAGCAATTCAATCTTTAAAAGATATCTTATTGGAACAGAAAATAAAAACAATATCTATAAATGGTAAGAAATCTATAAAGAAAGTTTTACGAATTGTTTTATTCAAACTTTCAAATTTAAGAAGCCGATGCTTATCGTTGTTTGAACAAACTTTTGTAATAGAGTATGATATAGCTGAAATGTTGTTAATGGAAGGATTTTACTGTTTTAGTAAATTCCATCGCATGTGCCCAGTTTTCGTTTTAGAAAATCCAACCACTATTTACAATCCATTTAAAATTCTAAAGAAAAGAGATAAAGTGTTTCCAGTTATTCACAGAGCTTACGTTTATTTTGTTTTTGGTGAAGAAAGTCTGAAGAAATTCAGGACAAATCCGTTAAAGTATGTAAGTTCTGATATTATGCAGTCATTTAAGAACTATCCGCTCTCAATATCAATTATTGGGGCACCGAAGTCTGGTAAAAGCACTTTGGCGGAAAGAATTGCAAGACGTTATGGATTGATATGTATATCAAGAGGAAAAGCTATAAGATATTTATTAGAAAATATGTATTGGACAGAACTAGGAAAATGCATACAAATGAGCCTCAGTGAAGGTCACTGTGTACATTTTCATCACATTGCAATAGCGGTACAAACAATTGCAATAGATCACAGAACTATGACCAACGGATATGTCTTTGACGGATTTCCTGAATCTGCTGCTGAAGGATTGGAACTTAAAAATGTCGGCTTAAATCCCAATATATTTTTTGATATTTCAAATAATATGAACTTCGTAAAAAAACATGCTGCTAATGAAGTTTACTTTGATATTTTAAAAAGAAAACCTCCTTATGCTGGTCCTTTTATTGAGTATAGATACTTAAATTGGTCGGATAAGAGTTATCAAATTCGAGATTGGATCTATCATCATGGGCGCCCAAAATCTTTATACGATAAATGGAAAGGAATCGAGATGGCAATGTTTTAGAATTGCCACTAGTTATATAGAGAAAACTATTCCAAAAATACACTATTACTTGAAAAATGTTGGTAAAAAAATTGTTTCTCCAAGTTGTATGGGCATTTCTAACGATGTCTTTCAACAGAGAATGTCTAATTTCGAAAATATGTGCCCGCTGTGCTTACAAATGAATGTACTAAGGCATAGTAATCACCCAGTTGACAAAAAAGGTATTATCCAATACAAAAATAAGTTTTACTGGATTTGTCCAGATCATATGAATTCTGTATTTAAGTATCCTGATCGTTATTTATCGGTAAAAAAGATTGAAATACCTGAAATACCTGCCAAGGTAAAAACAGTTAACACTACTTTTGTTTATGAAAATGGTATCTGTATGGTTACTTACGCTGAAAATTTGCCGTCTCAAAAAATTGTTCGTGGCAGCAACCAATATGCTGCAAGTTTTCGCGGAAAAACCTACATGTTTTGTAGTGCACATTGCCTGGATAAGTTTTTAGCGAAACCGCACATGTACAGTGATATTGTAGTGTTCAAAGATACGAAGAACTTTCCGAAGCTGTGTCTTAAAAAGTTGCCTAATCTTGGATACTTGGAACAAACTGTTGGAATAATTATAACTGACGCATGTTGCTCTGTAAATGTATTAAGGCCCAAATATCCAGGGCTTGACATTAAAGTATCTGCATTAATTTACATAGCCTTATACTTTAAGACTCATAATCCAAATAATACTAATAAAGATGTCACACAACTTTACAACAAGGCCGCACACGTGTATGAAGCCAGATGCAAAATGATTTTAGATCTAGGTTTACGTTTAAGATCTATGGATAATCCATTCGCATCGTATCCTAAATGTTGCAATAAAATTAAATATCTTGATTCAAGCACAGTACGAAAACCTTCTAGCATGATTTACGATACACTGAGTGGTCACACCAACACGTCTAAATTTATGAAATAGATGTTCTTGATATTGTTTAAATTTCGATGAGATTTTCATTAAATATTTTTATACACGTTACAATAATGTTTATTTTGTGATATTTTGAACCTACTCATAGAAAATCATCTTGTTATCAACGAGGTAAAATTCTAGTCTATTTTTCATTCCACCTTAGTGGGCTTATTTGCTATCACAAATCTAAGTATGTATCGTTTTCTTTCAGCAAGTAGGGTTCCAGTTCCGGATGAGAGATTTGATTATCTGTGCGAGTTCCACAAACCGGCTAGGTAAGTTTATTTCCCATTCAATTAGGTGATATGGGTTTATGAAAATATAACTTGATCTTACTTATAAGGCAATACGTGGTCTAGTGCATTCAGCGTTGCATTTGATCTCCGCGTGATCGGAGGTCGTGGGTTGATCAATCACTCGGGGAGTCCACATATTGTTAAGTTACTTCTGCTGATTTCCCAGTTTTGCTTAGGTCTTTGTAGTGAATCACCTGATTGCGACACCGAACGTAGGCCACTAGATCACGAGATAGTTCATTTTTCAATCACGTTTCTAATAAATGGCTCTGCGTTATGAGCTGTAAGTTATTTAAAATGTTATGTTTTTATTTTTCAGCAAAGTTCCCGCTTTTTGAACGTCTTTGGATATTGCTGGTCTGGTGCGAGGCGCCGCAGAGGCAGGGTCTGGGCAATGCTTTCCTGTCACACATAAAAGCGTGCGACGCTATTTTCAACCTGTGCCGTAAGTTTTGGCATTGTTTCCCCTTTTTGGGTTTTAGTTTCTCTTGACCGCATCAAAAGAGAGCAGCTCGATCGTCAACGACACAGATCTACGACCTGGACCTTTTGAGTTTGTGTAGAGAGTGCCATCTCTTTGCATTCTCTACCACTTGTATCACGGGGAGTGTTCCGATGAGTTGTTTCAGGCTGTCGGTTGTGAACGGTATATTAGACGTCTCCCCGAGAGGCACGAGCCTACCCGTAATGATTTATTATGAATAAATAAAAAATAAATATGTATAGGCCTTGGTCGTCCACGGGGCCCCGTGCGGATTGGACGACTTCACGCCCAACTTTTGAAATCTTCGCAGGCGTGCGCAGGTTTCCTCACAATGTTTTTCTGTACGGTAAGAGCGTCGGATCACGTACCTACATATAATTTCGAAAATTCGAATACACATTGGTACGTGGCGGGATTTGAACCGCGCTATCGCGATCGGAAAGCGACGGCCTACACCATTGAGCCACCGACGCTACCACCACCACCGTACATCTCGGAACATTTCTCGGCCTTTCATAGTTCATAGTTTCAATCCTGTCGTAATTTTCAGCCACGTACGACAAATCTGTGGAATGAACTTCCTCTGGATACATTTGGATTTCCAGAATCCGTTGCTCAAACGGTATATTTCCTGCAATAATCAGTAGGAAACCTTGTGGCCAGAGTTTCTAAACCCCAAATCACTCTTTACTTTAAGGTGCATTTGATGACGAGGACGTTATCCATGTTGACGGAGACGTGAACCCAGTTCGTGACTTGGAGACAATCGGCGAAGAATTGCGGCTGAAGGACGAAGAGCAATTGTTGCAGAATCTTGAGAAGCTTGACCGCGTTGTGAACCGAGTGGCGAGAAGAAGCTTAAACCGGAATACGTATGATAATTATCATATTTGAGCATTATTATTTAGATCAATAGATCATGATAGACATCATGTATTTTCAACGGAAAGACGCATATTATTTATTGGTCCTTCGAGCCGGATCAATGTTCAAGTTAACTTAGGTTACATTGGTGTAAATAAAAGTGGACTGTCCTATACTATACATAAAAGTGCACTGTTATTTTTAAAGTACATTGATCAATCTTAGGCTAGTCGGATAATCGTGAGATTCGTGTGCGCCGTTCGGTGGCTCTGTGGACGTTTTCTGTCTGGCCCCCGTGCCACTAATGAAATATATATTTCATTGTACTGTTTATTACAGGATGCATTAACAAAAATTAAGACAGTTTTAGTTGATGAAAAAAACATATCCGATTCGGGGATTGGAGTGCAGCCGATGTATGTATTACAAATAAACATTGAATTTTAATCAAATGCCATAATTTATGACAATTTATTTTTTTGTTTTTCAGATTGAATGCTGAACAAATATCTATTCCTGACATCTAAACCGGCTTTATACTTAGTCAATTTGTCTGAGAAAGATTACACTCGAAAAAAAAACAAATGGTTTGTATAAAAAATTCTGTTTTTATGTCATCTGTATTATGTTTTAATTATTTTCTTACTGATCAGAATAACAATGTACCAAATTTCACTATGGGAAATATGTCTCAGCATTTAGCATTTGAAACTCAAGTCATCCCGTCCCAGAGTAAAAAATATCCTGCCTTTAAAAGAAGTTATAGTGACTCGTAACTTTTGTGATATAGTTGATGTTATGAATATCACTGCCCCTTACACCCAATATTGAATTACTTACCTATATTATAAAGCTGAAGAGTTTGTTTGGCACCGACATCAAAATTATGAAAGAATTATTTAAACATTTCTACCTGGCTTAAAAATTGATTTTTAGATTTTTAGCTTGAAGTCGGTATTTTTTTGTTAAGAAATATTTTTATCGTAATCGTTCAACTGGCCGGCAGTTACCAAACAGTTAGAATTGATTTCATTTAAATGTAAATTTTGTACAACAACAATACCTAATATTTTTTAGGTTGCCCAAACTCAAGGAGTGGATTGACAAGAACGATCCCGGTGCGCCACTTATTCCATTCTCAGGAGTTTTAGAATCGAAATTGTTGGAAATGGATCCGGTTGAAAAACAAGCTTACTTGAAAGAGCACAATATTACTAGGTAAGTAGAGTTTGACTTTTCGCAGTTTGTTTTAAATTACCAACAGTAATATTAATTAGATTTCCAAGCAGTGCATATCCTGTGCGTTCAGACAATCCGGAAGGTCGCCAACATATAAAATAATTCCCTCATTTCTCCCTTCGCCCATATTCCTCTACAGATTTGAAACTTTTGGCGATCTTTTGTCATCAACAGCACCAAATTCGACATAAATGTAAATTTAGGTTTTGTTTTTGCTATTAGTATCACTCACTTTGCATACCCTACTCATTATCTCTGTGCACACCACTGTGTCCAAGCATACAAGCAGTATTGAATTTACTCTTATTAAACGTTCTAAACAGTTTAATGTATTTTTCGCAGTGCTCTAGACAAGATCATCGTACAAGGATACAAAGCGTTGCAGTTAGAATACTTCTTTACTGCTGGCCCCGATGAAGTCAAAGCTTGGACGATCCAGGTTTGTCAATTTGTCTTGATTATATACTTGTACTATTCAATCTTTATGCGGTGCTTGTAATTTGAATTACCTTCGAAACGATCGCAAACTGAATGTGAAATGTTACGCCATTGAACCCTCAAAGTTAATACCGGACCACGCAGCAACCTAATGATTTATTTATAAAGGTGTGCTTACAGCTAAACGAAATCAACGTTTTATATTAACATTTTCATAAATAAGGTTCACATATGCAAGTCTTTTACATGCACACTCAACATTTTGTTGTTAGAGGCATTGATGAGCGGTTTGGGCGATATAATAAGTATTTATGTATTTAATTTACAGAAAGGCACAAAAGCGCCTCAGGCAGCGGGTAGGATCCACACAGATTTCGAAAAGGGATTCATAATGGCTGAAGTTATGCATTTCAAGGACTTCCGGGAAGAAGGCTCTGAAGCAGCATGCAAGGCCGCCGGAAATATAGACAACAAGTAATTTAATAAATTTCATCCAGCATTTTAGTCTGATATAGTTTGCGACCCGCACTGGGCTCGCGTGGACGACTAAGGCCTATACACCCGCGTACGGGTAGGCTCGTGCCCCTCGGTGGGGACGTTTAATGAGCTGGTGATGATCAGTTTGCGAACGGTAACCTTTCGACGACCCATTCGGTGTAATAATTGAGACGTCGGCTACTACACCAAGGGTTCATGGTTCGGTCCCAGGCAGTACAACATTGTATGCATGACCCTGGCCGTCTCTATTGGTCTGGGTGTTTCTATGTATGTTTATATAATATGTATGTATTTACAAAAAAGTATAAAATGTATATTTAACCGTTGTTTAGTACCCATATTACAGGCTTCACGCTTAACATGGGGCTAGATGGCGCTGTGTGAATGTCAATGGATATTTATTTATTTATTACTAGCTTTTGCGTGCGACTTCGTCCGTGTGGAATAGTTACTTTGGCCTAATGCTCTCTTTAACCCGCTACTTTATTTATATAGGTGAGTTAAAACTGCGATATCTCATAAGATATCAATTTAAGTTGAATGATGTAAAGGGCAATTTTGTTTAAAATGAAATACTTGTAATGAATAAAGTATTTATTTGGATAGGGATTATTATCATATTTATGAAAACACCTCCGCAAATGATGCATTATTTTAGAAAAAAAATTAGCAAAAAATATGTTATGGGGAGCTAACCTTAAAAGATAGACATATGCTGTCGCGGACTTTTTTGTAAACCTTTAAAAGGGGAACAATAATCTCATACATGATTTTTGCGAAACTTTAACCGTTTACAAAGCGAAAGCTCCAAGTATGAAAAACTCTCCCCGATTTTGAAACATTCATCATTGCTGCTCAGCTTCTATTGCTCGTAACGTGATGATATATAGCCTATAGCCTTCCTCGGTAAATAAGCTGTCTATCACTGTAAGAATTTTTCAAATCGAACCAGTAGTTCCTGAGATTAACGCGTTCAAACAAACAAACTCTTCAGCTTTATAATATTAGTATAGATTATTTCTGTTAAAGACTTTTGACTTAATAAATAATAAATCAAATACAGATTTGACGTTATTTAACTTTGACTCTATTTTTATCTGACGTTATTTTTTTTCTTATAACTTGACAATTATATTTTTATTATGGAAATAATGATTTTTTTCTTTATTATTAGGTTATTACGATGGTACTCAAATATATGCTTCAACTGTAGTGTGGTAACTATGTATTTAACATATAAAATATTACAATGAAAAAAGAACTATATATAAAATAAATTTAAAAATGATATCTTTAATATAAATTGGGAAGTATAATTAAAACCTGAAAATAACATTAACGAAAACTATAATTTATTTTGCAATATCCTACAAAGCTCTTTAGAGAAATGTATGCATGTAAAATTAATATGAAATAAAATAATAGAGAATACATTTTTTCTTCGCCCCGTCGACTATAAGGTACCTTCCCCTAAGATATCCGTAATCAAGCCTATACATAAAAAGGGACCAACAACGAACATTAACAATTATCGCCCAATTGCGTTGTTACCATCTTCAGCAAAAATATTTGAATCCGCTATGGCTAATCGTCTATACTCCTTCTATGAAAAATTTAATATCTTACACGAAAACCAAAACGGCTTTAGGAAAAACCACTCCACAACGTTGGCAATATATAAATACATAAAAAATATATTAGACGAAATAAACAGAAAAAAATTGCGGTGGGCCGTCTGCTCGATATGAGTATGGCCTATGATAGAGTCTCTCATGACATATTACTAGAAAAATTATATCAGTCAGATATTAGAGGTATAACCCATCATTGGTTCGAATCTTATCTCAGAAATCGCTTTCAATATGTGGAAATAGAAAATACTTATTTTGAAACGGGTATGATTTCAAACACTAGATCTGATAGAGTCCTAATCTCTGGCTCTATCCCACAAGGAAGCGTTTTGGGATGCATCCTTTTCCTTATCTATATAAATAATCTTCCTGATATATTAGATAACCACTGCTGATGATATTTTTATAATGATCCCTTGCTCCAATGCTGAAGAATTAGAAACTAAATTAAATACAACCTTAGATAAAAAAGTTAACTGACTTGAAAAACATAATTTGGAACCTAACCTTATTAAAACTAAAATAATTCAATTTAAACCCTATCAAAAAGCAGCTCTACAAATTTCATATGAATATAAAAATACTCCTCTTGACTTTGTACAATCGGCCACATTGTTGGGAATAGTCCTGGATACCCACCTAAATTGGAAACCACATATCCAACAATTAATAAATAGATTGTCCTCATTTACTTTCACTCTACAACACCTCAAAAAAGTAACAGATTTTAAGACCGCCCATACAGCTTATTACGCATATGCTCATTCTATACTCTCCTACGGGATAACTCTGTGGAGGAATTCAAGTAATGTGCAGAAAGTATTTGTCCTACAAAAAAAGTGCATCCGAATACTTACAAACATTGACCAGCGAGAATCATGCAGACCCTACTTTATTGAAAATAAAATATTAACCCTAACGTCCTTGCACCCATACTTATATTCCCCAATAAAAACAATGAAACGTAACAATTTTAATTGTTTTTATTGTTATGTTACCTTCTTCATGTTATATTGTGTTATTTAAATGTGTAGTTTTTAAGATAATAATATGTAAATGTTATGTCTTTCTTTCTATCTATGTAATGTGACATGCAATAAAAAAATTGAATTTGAATATTCTTTACTGTTAATTTCTTGATAAAAAATATTTTGTTTTTCAGGTCGCAACTATGTAGTGGAGGACGGCGATATTATATTCTTTAAATTCAACGCCGGCGCCGGTCTTAAGGACGCTAAAAAGAAATGACGCGACAAAGTACTGCTCCTTGTGGTACACATGCTGTATCTCAATCTCGTGCTCTACACGATGCTACACGTCGCTTAAATTTCACTCTCCGCTGCGGATAACATAAACAATGCCCTGGGTATATCACCATAAGGTACACTTTAGCCTGTTATATTATAGGTATATTTTTATTGCAAGTTATAATTATCATTGCCAGTTTACTCTAGCAAAAAATGCGCTAGCAATAGCACTTCCAACTTATCTAAGAAATGTTGTTAGGCAATTAACATTCGGCTTATTTGTTATAGTATCTTAGGTTATTGAATAAAATGTGCTTTGGTTCGCGCTGGCGAAATTATCTAATTGCTAATTTATACAATTAGCTTTGCAAAAGCATTCTGATGCAATATGACTTATACCTATTAAGTGAATATAGTTAAAGTTATGAAATTATTTATATTTGGCAATTTTTATGTTATTTGGGATGAAGAGTGACGGCAAATGACATTATTTATACTTGAAATATCTAACATTTGAATAAAGCTTTGGAAATGTTTGTACATTGAAGTTTAATTGTGTTAAGTTAAGCATTTTAATCATTGAGTTTTGGATTGTTGCATATAATATATGTAATTTTTTCCGTAAACCTAATGTTAAAGTAATGATTAAGTTATGTGTACAATTTGATTACAGCATGTAGTTTTGTTCATGAATTTATAAATACGTTACTACTAAAATAAATAACGATAATGGTTTCAAAAGTTTATTTAACTCTTTATTATGTTCATCTTTTTATTATGTTAGTAATACACTTAACAACTATTGCACTGTTGATACGTCAGAATTCATTCTGACATTATCAGTTCACAAATTAGGTACTTAAACTAGACACGTTGTTTGTTGATGTATGTTGAGTTTTACTTTTCATTATTTAATACTTAAATATCTAATGAGATCAACGTAAATTGAAACAGGTAAAAGTATTTCAGTTAAAAAACGGCAACAAACTCTTCTATTCTGACAACATTTTGGGTATTTTGTTCCTCGTCGATATCTCCAAAAGCCTCAAAGTACAACTTCTCTAGCAGAATCCTGATCTGTTTAAGGAACCTCTTGAGGTTTATGTGCGACAGCTCTCCTTGTTCCGTGACCGGGCAAGTTTCTCCTTGTCTTTATCGGTGTTGTTGAATACTTTTTTCAGGATATACGGTAGTGATTGGCTAACGGCTTCTTCCCATTCCTTTAAATTTAAATATATGTATAATATGACTACATATATGAATATTAATATATAAAAAGAATTCATTGTTCTTAACGCCGTTTACATTTAAATCAAGTATTAAAAGTTTTTTTTTTATCTAACTCCGTCACTCACTCACTCAAAAAGTGTCCGCGGCAAAATTTTGCCAATCGCGACATTTGTGCAAAATTTTTAGTCAGTCGCTCGCTACGTAAGTGACATACTCGTTGTAGTATGATTATGCTTCTGCTTTTGTACTCTTTAAATAACGCTGAAGCTCAAAATTTTAATGAATATAAGAATATGTCAACGTATGTGTCAAGCTGCTCGGAATTTTTTGGTTGATATTTCTTCGTGATTGTGAATCTAGTTAGTTTGTTTAGCTGAGGGTGGCTGTCATGACCATACCTTCATCTTATCTCTAACTTTTTATCGAATTAAAATGAGAATTTTTGCTCACAGGACATATAGGATATTAGGAAATACTCTTTTTAAACTTACTTGATATCCTCATAAAGTGTATTAACACATAGCATGTCTCATCAGATTTATCTTGTTTTTGTCCATGTCAGTTTGTTTGAATATGTTAATGAGTAAACGCCCCATTGCTGTCAGTGTACTGCCAGCACTAAAAATTCAAATATAGCTCAGTCTGTTTTTTAATATTCATCAATACACGAAAAAAGACTAGGTGAGTCAAATTTAACCTACTTTAATCAACCGACGTTAATTGATAAATAGTGGCCAAAAAGTCCTAAAATTTAAAAGTAATATTCTAAATCATCAAGACATAAAACAAACATAAATTATTATATTTGCGAGTAAGATGAAAAGATTTGACATTTGGTCTACCGATTGCGCCATCGAGCAGAAATATAGACTTAGTAGGCGCCCGTCGTTTCACCTATTTCGATAGCGATGTCGTACCGTTACAAAAACCTTATTCTTAGCCGAATAGTATAATTAGCTTTGACATGTTTACCCGGTGACGACAAGGTTGTTTGCATCGATCAACAATCGAAACTTGGAGCAAGGAATGACATTTGATTTTAATAATTAATTAGTTAATACTACCTGCACACCTTTCTCTGCTGCCTATAATTTGCTTAACGGATGTTATGAGTCGTTCGTGTGTATCTCTCATTAGGAACTCCAGTGGTTCGCAATCGCCTGGTGGTAGTGACCCATATTGTACGAGCAGACGTTTTTTGTACTACCGTGAACTGTTTTTGTAAAACGTTCATTTCGTCTGCAAAATATGTATCTGTAATAACCTCAATCTTACTATTCCTACCGCCATAACAGATATATCATTAATCTTTGTTTTAGCTATTTTCTGGGCTAAAGGGTGAAATACTATGGGTTAAATGCGACTTAACATCCTTACGATATAATTAAGCAAATGCGACGTAGTGTGATCCTGTTTACAGGTTCAATAATCTACCTATTATAGCTATTGGCGACAAATGCTACTTACCTACCTCTAAGCCGTCTATCTTCGACATAAATAAATTATTACTGTAAATACATCTAGGTGGTATATTATTTACTTGTTTATTATCACTATTTTGATGCTGGTAAGCATAAAATAGTGATAATAGCCATCCATCCGACATAGCCCGCCGGATCAGCAAGTTGAAGTGGCAGTGGGCTGGTCACGTATGTCGCAGAACCGATGGCCGTTGGAGCAGGCGAGTTCTGGAGCGGAGACCGCGTCTTGGCAAACGTAGCGTAGGACGCCCTCCGGCCGATGGACGACGACTTGCAAAAGGCCGCTGGTGGAAGCTGGATGAGAAAAGCGGAGGACCGGGATGTCTGGCGCAAAATGGGGGAGACCTATGTCCAGCAGTGGGCTACAATATGGTGAAGAGAGAAGCATAAAGTTTTACTTACTTCAAGCTCTTTTAATTTTATCCTATCCTTAGCATGCGTCTCAATACTTTTGAGGAACTTTAGGACAATCTGCTTAAAAATTTCCTTATCATTTTAAGCATTGTTTGTAATCTTTTACGCCATTCTCGTAAAATGGTCTGATAGTTTTAACATAAAGTGTTCAAGAATTGCCACCATTTCGGGAAACCATTTGCTTCCAACGAGTATTGAGTATCTGCAGCTTTAAGTGTTATCTTATTTTTCGTTGATATATATTGTAGTGTAACCGATTTCGATGAATTTCCATGATTATAGATTTCTTCCTCAGAAAAATCTGAAAGTGTAAAGTATGCAAAAGCCTATTTAATAGGTATCATGCAACATTTAAAATGGCTAGAAGCTATTTAAATAATATAAAGTACTTACCGTAAATATTCTGCTGAATTCAACGCACGGTTTATTAGTATTAATGTAAAATTTTAATGGTTTTTCGATGTCCATTTCGGTAGGCTCACAGTACAAGCTGATTGGTAGTAAAACCGTTCTGGAGAGGACAAATATTTTTCCAATGTTGTCCGTTATTGTTATTAGAATCTCTACACATGTCTCATTGATTGTTGTGTCGTAAGTTTTATGAAACGTGCGTTTCAATTATTTCTGTACCGTTCACCGTCCATGCATATCGTTGTTCGGAGCAAGCAAACGGGGAGTACACATAAGTGATTTGAACATTTTCAATAATTTTAGGATCATCGCAGGTGAGTATGACTACGATAGGGCATTTTAGTAGGTGTAATATTTCGTCGTCGTTTGAGTATTCTTGCAATGGTGCTGAGTAGATTTGCCAACGTCTGCTTTGATTGAGATTGTCTGTAGCGCTTCCATATTGATATTGTCGAGATCTGAAAACAGATTACAATAAAGTAGGTGAGTCGATACTATGAAACCTAATATCATAAAGTTTAATATCAAATTAGCACTCAACATGTTGTTCAATAAATTGATAAACATTGCACGTCTGATAAGATGAAATCTGCGGTCATAGCGTAATATCAATGACCGTAAGATCAGACGTGTTATGAAGAGGAGAGATCGTAACTGGGTAAGCATAGCGTGCGTCCTCCGACCCAATAGCCTTGTCGCTGGCGGAGGCTGCATGAGAAAAACAGAGGACTGAGGAATCTGGCGCAAAAATGGAGGAGACTTATGAATGTCAAGCGGTGGACCGTTGGTCTATTTTCAAATATTCGTGTTGCCTTCTCATATATAGGAAGGATTTAAATGCCATAATATTATGCTACATACAACTTATGTGTACGATTGTGTGAACTTGAATAGAAATAACCTTATTCTTAGCAATTTACATCGTTCATCATCCTACCTACCTCCAGTGTTTTCCAGCAAAGATTGCAACTGTTCTTCCACAGTTTCCAGCTCCTTTTGCACCTGCTCTGGGTCAGCGGTTTCGTTCATCACAGGAGCTACGTTAGCGTTCAAATCCGGCTCTGTGCCTAAGTAGCCTACTGTTAATACGCCTGTTGGCGACAACGTCACCAACGCCAGGGAGACCCTTGAGAAAACATCTGCCTATAGCAATAGCAGTGTCGAGCATATCACAGCACCACAACAGTGTCGTGTTTTCATAAATATATAGTTTGGAATCGTTTGACGTCACCATAACAAGCAAACGAGCCCCAGGTTCTGTAAATATTAAATTTATTTATGTAGCTCTGCCAAATTTGAAAATTAGCTTGATGATGCTTCAACTCAACTGTTTTATCTGTAATAGCATAAATGCTTGAAGGGAGACGACAGATTTAGGCACTATTATACCTACTCTTAGATTCAGTTTTTATAAAATCCGCTAGATACCTTCTTACTGGTGGTATTAGAAAGGTAGCTTGAAAATAAGTTAACTGAATGAAATAAATAGTTAATTCACCCAGGTGAACTAAATACACTTTGAGTAAACTTGAATTACCTGGGTGCATTTAAATTACTCATGCCGTAAACTTAATTTACCTAGGTGATTGTACTAAATACACTTTAAGTAAACCGGCGGTAAGCGTTCAGGCACTAACTTAGATGAACTTACGTAGGCTTGGTTTGTGCTTCAGTACTAAGGTATATACAATGGCCGCCTAGTATCAATTGTACCATTGACAAGCACTATTGATGGTTGTGGCCTGATTGAGCTACTTTTTTGGATTTCTCAACGATTTTATTTTTCATATGTGACGTTACCTGCCACCTATAGTACCTTCAACTGCCGGACTTTAAATAGTACCTAATTTTAAATAATAATGGACTTCATGTGTGGGTCATGTATGTATATATATGTAAGTACCTAATGGTCGAAATAAAGAATAACGTTGCGAATTTCAAAGTTTTAAAGATCCTGGTGGTTATAATTCCTTCATAAGAGTCAATTCGAGTTATTTAGACAACTTACCATAAAACCAGCCGATCAGGTAGGCACAGAAACAACTGGCACAAAATCAAATTTAATCATGTACTTCATGAGCCCATTGTCTTGAAAACAGTAAAGATGACGTTCACCTAAAGCTACAATGCTAGAGAAGTTGTTGCTTGTCTGTAAATTATAAAAAAGTATGTTTATTTTCCGTAATTTAATAAAAATAAACAGGTTTCTATAGAACCAAGTTGATTAATATTTTTAAGTAATACCTGAGGCAATCGAAACGTTTATTTAACTTTATACCGAATCAAGAACTTCTCTACTGTGGACCCGTAAATAAAAATGTAGGTACTTAGGTGAGTAGGTACCTACCACTGTATACTAGCTTTTTCAATGTAAAACAGACGTACTTAAGTAGGTAATAAATATTTTTGTAGATATCATGAACATGATTTCACTGCATCATCACTGACAATGAATGTTATTTTTATACAACTGTTTAAAAAAATATTCATATAAGTAACTACTTAGTTACTTTCCNACGGGGTGTTTCTGAATGGTACACTAGTAAAGGTTTCAGTTTGAATCACCAGTGGCATTACCACCCAGCAGAAGTGTAAGTCGATCTTTCGCAGCTTTAAACCACTGGGCTTGACGTTCTTCCTCGCAAATAAATGTTCGAGATGGCATTTTTCTCCAGTAAAGTCCGGTCTCATCAACATGAAGATGAGACAAAGCAAATTTTCTCTCGTTCCAACGAACTCTTGAAACTTTCTGGAAACTCAGCTGCAGCTTGAATGTCCGCGCTGGCCGCTTCGCTTGTTATGTGATATTGTGAAATTAGAACGCTGCTTGAACCGATGGAACCAGCCTCTACTAGCAGCAAAATCGGAGTCGAACTACCTCTCCTTCTTGTGTTTCAGCATCTCATACAAAGATGTTGCTTTAGTGCAATGAGGTCTTGACTTAGTGTGTTCTTCTTATCAAATCTTCGATCCAGACTACAGTAACTTTTCCATTCTTTCTAAGATAGAGGATCTCGAACGAGAAAAGTTTTGTTGCACTTATAGGTGTTGAACTTTCGCTGGAAACTTAATTTTTCCCGATTTTAAAAAATCTTTCTCACAGTCGATTCTGAAGTCCAAACTCTCTCCCAACAATTGTTGCTTTACCTCCATTTTCCATTTCTTCTTAACACTTCACTCATTTCCAAAATACGCTTTTGCGCTCTTTTTTCTTTACAGAAGACATTTTGACGAAGCTTAAATTAATGTACTATGTATGTATCTCCAATAAATGTTAAAACACGACTGCCAGCGAACTAAACATGACGGAACAAACGAAACGAACGAGGAATCGGGAAGCGAAGGAAGCGGGAATTCCGCGAACCATAGAGACGTGATGACTACATTATGTTATACACACTTTTTCGCGTAATGCGAGGCATTTGAGCGCGAAATTTGAAATTCGCGTATAGTGAAACCGCGCAAATGGGGTCGCGTAAAGCGTATTACTGTATAAATATCCACTGATATTCACACAGTGCATCTAGCCCCAACTACTACTTTTTTGTAAATACATACATATTATACATGGGAAATACCCAGACCAATACAAATAGACATGTTCATGCACACAAATGTTTGTACTGTCCGGGGATCACGACACATTACACCAATGTGTCGTCAACCCATTTCATCTAAAAGAACCCATTCTCTTCTGTTCGAACTATTGCAGTTCACTGCTGGGCATAGGTCTCCCCCATTCTGCGCCAGCTATCCCGGTCCTTCGCTTTTCCCATTCTCCCTCCACCTTTTGCAAGTGGTCTATCAGACCAAAGGGTGTCATACGCTACGATTGCTGAGACGCGATCTCCACTCCAGAATTCGCCTGCTCCAATGGCCATCGGTTCTGCGACATACGTGATCAGCCCACTGCCACTTCAACTCGCTGATTTAGCAAGCTACGTCGGTGAGCCAATTATAGATAATTATAACAATATAGTCTTACAGATGTGTTAGTTAAACAAAAGGTGCCAGTGTTTAGTAAGTAAACCATGACTAAAATATTAACTTAGCCCGCATATTCCTCTCACGTACAACATAGCTAGAATGAGTACATCAAGGTTTTCGCCATTACATTAAGATCCATGTGTTAGTGTTGCTGTTTTGCTTACTTTTCTCCTGATTATAGTATAACTGCCGTTTTTGATATTGTGAAAAATTACACAAACCGTTAGCCGAATGAGTTAAGCTCCTTAAAGAACACTTATTAATGGCAAATAACACAAAGACTAGCTGGGGGTAATTACGAGGGTCATTTTTCGAACTAGTTTTTCAAAGGAGGTACTTGAAAGACCTCATGACGAATGTAGTCTCCTTCATTGCTGCTCTGTTATGGGTTTCAAAGCTATTTTAATCATCAAACCTTGATAACTCTAAAAATATTACCACCCCTAAAGACATCGCATGTGTGTTACCTATATCAACTGACACCTGTACGAAAAGATCATTAAACAAACGTTCCGCTTACCGTTATCTTAATTAGTTCTCACGTATCCAAAAATCGAAATCAGTCAATGTCGCCCTTCATTCGAGTGAATCCCTCTATTGAGCGCCTCTTCTATTAGCAGAAATTAATGTTGCCATACTCAAACTGTTTTAGGTTTTTTAATCCTAATGAAGTCCTCATGTTATTTCTTTTGATTAGCTCTTTCTATCTATTTATATTCAACCTCTTGCCATCCACTGCTGAACATGTCTCAGATAATAACAATAATTTTCATAATTCCAGTTTACAATGATAAATTGTTCTAAGAACTACTTTAATTACATATCACGTACAAGTTTAGCGTTGCCAACTGTACTTGTACCTATACACTGTGTCACAAATTCCTAAGCCTACTTTCTTTTATTGCCAGACCATTTTCAGAAATTCCTGTTGAACTTAAAGTAAACCTTTCATCTACATCATTGAAATTAGCTTCCAATCAGGTATCATTGAGTATAGTTGCTGAAAGGAAACATGCCTCATCATCAAAATGGATACCCATTATATATATCACAATAGTAAAACTCCCATAGAGGGAGAAATAAGTATTCTGCCATCGCCTGTACACTTCACTATGGAAAATATCCATTGAGGTTTGTGGGCAGTTGGATTCTTTTTACAAAACCCAAAGCACACGCGCTGTCTGTCAAAAAATAATCCATTAAAGGCCTCAAACTTAAGGACCATTTTCTGCATCCCCTTACTGTATGCATGTTACATTGAAATTGCTTAAAACTATTAATTTCCATTAGAACGGAAAAAAAGATTCCAACGCTTTCAGTTCATTTGAGTTAACATCGTTACATCAAAAATGGGTGCATGATCAATTTCCAGATCCCGCATTCTATTTTCTCCTAAAAAAATCTTAAAACTCCCATTATTTACTACCCTGTTCGCAAATGGCAACACCGCTAGGTGATTGATGTGCAGGTGACGCCACAAAAAGACGCAATATCCGCCTTTGAGACTCACTCAATCAGTGGATTTCCCCAAACTAATTGGATACTCGCTAAAACGGATGCCACGTGAGAAGCTTTCGCCAAAAAAATCTCATTGTTATTCAGCACACGAAAATAGCATAAAAATATTCATATATGATTAGGATGTATATCACCCCTATATATGGGGTGTCCCTTAGAACTTACATGTCATAATAAAAGTAATAATAAACATTTCGTGCGTTTGCTGACACAGAGCGACGTATGTGATCGGCAGATGCAGCGATAAAATGTTTTGTATGTTGTTTTGTTGTGTTTTGTACTAACAATAATATTAATATTATAATTATTTGCCTACTAATACTAATAATAATTATTATTAATCTTACTGATTAGACAGACTAAATGTTAAAATACGGGAACTACGTACTACGGGACTAAATGTTAATATCAAACTATAGCCATTTTCGATAAAATTAATTATTTTAAATAATTCTGAATACACGTACAAACGATTGAAAACTAGTAGACTATGGATAAAAATTTGGCCACTTGAATGAATTATTTAGCAATAAATATATTTTTTCGATCTGTTATAAGGCTAAGCTAGGCTCAGCCTATTTCACCACGTGGCGTCGTCAATCTGCACCCAACAAATTGCATTCGAAAAAAGAAGTATTTTAAAGAAGGACATGACTTTGACTCTACCGAATAAAAAATCTTTTTTTTTCACAAGTTTTGATCCAGTTGAATCCATTAAGTACTGATTCCTATACCAACAAGGACTTGGGAAACCGACTGGACGCCTAGACAGGATTAATGACGTCATTTATCAACGTTCGAACATAGTTTCCCCATGCTGTTTTTCCTCTATGGCTATCGCGGCTCTAAGAATATTATTTTGTATTAGATATTCCTTTTACGTTATTAAATACTAACATTGACATAGGTTTGATGTACTAACGATGTTATGAATCTACGTTAACGATATGACATATTACAATTAAATTTTCCTACATAGTCCTATAGTATCCTACAAACTGGTGTTTATCTAGTTAATATCTACAATGTAATGAACTTTTCAGAAAGAAAACAATGGTTGATAATTTGCTTGTTAAAATAAAATATATAAATATATATATATATATATATATATATATATATATATATTATCAGTGCCAATTGATTGCTCAGTAAATCTGTTAAAACCATCAACGGCCATCATCAAGAAGTCTAACCAAAAAATATATCCATAAATGTGATAATAAAATTCAAAAAAAAGCTATTTCGTTCGCCATTTTAAACACACAAAGACGAACATTAACAAACTACTTAACCATTATCAATGCAAATACTGAATTATTTACGCTCACTTTAGCTTTTAATATTGTTTCTCGTTCGCTATTTCTATTTTATATCCTCAAGGATCCCTTTGCTCCACGGTACGAGATGCGGAAATAGTGGGCCAGTGAGCCCGTAATGATTTCACACAATGCCATATTACACTCGCATTGCTTAGCTGTTTTCCTCTGACCTTTCGTAACAATTTATGGATTACAGTGACTATGCTTACGATCTGTTATACAAGTAAAGGTGGTACACTTTTATTAAATAACTGTCACTATTATTGATAGACAGATTGGTAAAACACTAGTTTTCCTTTTTGATGGGGAAATCGGGAAATAATAAAACAATTCCAAATTATACATACAGCACGTACCCATCATAAACTATGTTATCACAAGAACATAACCCGAATAGATATTAAATACCCAAGAGCCGCATTTTAAATCTTTTTGATAGATCGTATGTCGGTTCCGCTAGTTAATAATGGTTGTGGATTTGAGTTTGTACAAACCAAGCATTCAGTTACACGAACATAGCACAAATCATTATTACAGCTTTATCACTTAGTCATACTAATCGGCCGTCACGTTTCTGAACCAAACTCGAAGGGCAAAGTTACTTTTGACATACGCACCAGTTCAAATCCGTGGCCAATGGACCCCATAGTATATCGCTAATCAATTATGTCTTGTTGGTTGCAGGTCCTAAGTTATAGCCGTGTTCAAACGCACCGGGGAGAGCCGTATCTCAACTTTGCCTGGGCAAACTTGCCAGCCCCTTCAAACTTGGTTTTGTAACTTTTTAGATTGAAATTGAATAGGTAACTTTAAGATGTGACGGTGAGGTAATTGGATACTGAAATAACTATTAGAAATGATTAGATTAAAGAGGTTTTTCCTGGTTTAATATTTGAATAGATTTAGTAAGAAATTCTACGAAAACTGCAGTGACAAAGTGAGACTGACTGGCATTATGAGATTTACTTACCCGATCTGACCAGGTTCAAAATGTATGACTTGCTATCGCAAAAAAAAAATGAATAGGTACAATTTTAGCGTCGGTAGCTTAATGGTGTGGACTGTTGCCTTCTTACCAGGAGGTCTGAGGTTCTAATCCTGCCACGTACCAATGTGTTTTCGAAAATATATGTACGTTATCTGACGCTCTTACGGTGAAGGAAAACATCGTGAGAAAACCTGCGCACGCCTGCGAATAGATTTAAAGGTTGTGCGTGAAATCGTCCAACCCGCACTGGGCCCGGTTTGATGACTAAGGCCTATATATCCTTTACAGGTAGGCTCATGCCCCTCGGTGGAAACGTTTATTGGTCTGATGATGAGGATGATAGTGAATATGTAAAAAAGGTTTGTTTCCTGTTACGTTACTAAGATACAAAGTATTAAAATGTTTCATTCAGAACTAGCCCGTAAATATCGCCCTACGGTTTTCAATATAAATCAAACCCCACGCAAAGCCCAATTACATTGACACAATAAAACATCGTCCGCACCCACGAACGAAGTCCGAACTCCCAAAAAGGTTAACACAGATAAACCGGCCCGCTAAATCTTGGGACACGCCAACAAAAGTTCACCAAAGATATTATCCGACACTGAGAATGGAGCGCGTTTGAATTGTGAGTAGGCAAAGGGTCAGGGTAAAGCTGGTGGAAATAATGCGAGGCTGCTTTAATAGAGCTTATTGTGCCCTGTTTACCGAGTGTCGGTCATCATCGTTTAGAATCGCTTTCATTATTTTCTGTGTCTATTCTTGTCTATTGTCTAGTTATAAATAAATAAGTCATTTACATAACCTGTTATGACTATCTATATAAATAAATCATCAAATACACATTCAGCATCATCATAACGTCTCCACCGAGCGGTACGAGCCTAACCTTAATCGTTCACGCGGGCCCAGTGCGGATTGGCCGACTGCATTCACAACCGTTGAATTTCTTCGTAGGCGTGCGCAGGTTTCCTCGCTATGTTTTCCTACTCACATGTTTATAGACATTGATTGTCTAATAAACACAATTTGTAGTACATTGAAAATATCAACTGACATTCACACAGTGCCATCTAGACCCACAATAAACATTAGCCTGTAATATGGATACAAAAAAAATGGTAAACATACTTCTTTTTGTAAATACATATATAATATACATAGGAAACACCCAGCCCAATTCAAACAGACTATTCATGTACACAAATGTTTGTACTGCCCGGGGATCAAACCCGGAACCCTTGGTGTAATAGCCGACGTCTCAACCATTACACCAGATGGGTCGTCAGATCGATAGTCCAATAAACTGGTGATATGAAACTTCACTTTCCCACTAACAAGCTAGTTTGTGATTAAATGAAGCGTAAAATCAGATACCACAGATAATTATCTAGTTATAAGTTACAACTGTCATGTTTACGCGGGAACACTATTTTGACGTTGATTATTCAAGATGGCTGCGCTTGTATCTCGTTACGTTATAAATAAATGTTATCTTTTTTTTCAGTGCACGTCGGTCAGTATACTTGTCGTGGAGGCATCGTTGCGTGAAATCCGAACCTTCATTACAGCGATGCGGCTGGAGCAGACTTTGTCATGAGGTAAATCGCTTAGTGTATGAACACTTCGAATGTACAGATAGACTACGTTCGGGTAAAGATGAATTTTCCGCTCCATAGCTGCCGGTAACGAACTATGCCTTTGATTCTGCGGTTATGGATTTGATATTCACACAAAAGGTCTCAGTTTCAACATCAGATTACAAGCTACTTGTATACAGATAAATCTGGCATCAATATCAATAGTTTATTGCACCTAAACGTAAACCCAAATAACATGCCCTTATATTTAGATTACTGAGGATATTCTAATTTACTTAAAATTAGGAGTCACAAACTTTTTTCTGTATTTCGTTTTAAATAGTATGTAATAAATAAAATAAATATACACTTAACAATACAAAAGATGAAGAGTTGAATCCAGAGCGGAATAATTACATACGGCAGATATAAAACCCAGAACGTTTCGTAAGCAATGATATTCTGAGCAATGATATTCTGTATACTTTTTTACATCATTGTTCGTAAGGGCAAAAACTGACTGTCAGTAAGAGACTTACGATAATAAGTCGACTAGAATAATTAATAGGTTTTAAATTTATTACGTGTATGTAATAAATTGTATAGTTTTTAATGCTTCTATCATTTAGTACTAACGTGACATCATAATCAATATCAAATCATCATATTGTTAGGCAACATGCATGATGTAAATTCTTTTGACAGGTTTCCAAAGAAAACAATATGATCGGATCTAAGATATAGTAAAAACCTTAATTTTTATCACATCGACAGAATTACTTAGATGTCCATCACTATTTAAAACACATATAGATAATTTGCATATGAAATAAAATTAGTTTTTGATGTGGAAACATTTGGTCGTATTGTCTAAGTTGTTATTTTATGAAGCGAATTGGCGCACCCTCGAAAAGAGTTCATTATAAAAATTGGTCCGGACGTAAACTAAATCCCAATTCCTTCACACCTGCTCACTAGTGTTGCTACTTTTTTGTATTTGGGACATGGCTGGGACATTTTCTTACCATTCCAGTAATTTTATTTTAAAGCTGATTTACTAAATAAACTTTACTCGTCGCAAGAAATCCCATATTCCTAAAATAAACTTTGGTCATAGATTGTAATTTCCATATTTGAACACGTGAAATTTTAATTCACTTTAAATCCAAACTATACATTGTTATCCATATCTAAACTTAAAAAAAATATAAGGTGTTTGTCTGTATTTTATCTATTTACGGCGGAAAAAATATAAATTATGCACACTCTTTATTATTAACAAAATATTTACTCTTTTTTTTATTAGGGTTCCGTAGCCAATGGTAAAAAACGGTACCCTTATAGATTTGTCAAGTCTGTCTGTCTGTCCGTCCGTCCGAATAATACAAACCCTTTTTTCTCCGAAACTATGAAGCACTACACTATTGAATTTGTAGTGTATGTATTCTGTGAACCTATTAGTTTTGGCAAGAAACTTGAAAAATAATAATATATATTGGGGTTCCCATACATACATTTTTTTCATCGTACCCCCCGTGTTTATCAAATCATTTTTTATAAATTGAATAGTTTGCGCAAGAGACACTTCCAAAGTTGAAAAAATTGTATCCCAACTCTCTAATTTCTAAACTATGGGGTTGATAAAATTGAAAAAAAAATTATGATGTACATTACCATAAAATCTAACAACGAAATTTAGTTTGAACGATTTCTGGTGAGTAGTTTTTTTTATGCGTCAAAAACGATGAACCACTATTTTTCACATTAAAGCTGTAGTAGGTGCCTAAGGTAATATAAATTACATTATTTTATGTTACTTGCTGCTCCGGAACCATTTGTTTGCAACAATTTTGTTTTCAATATCTAATCAACCCCCTAAATTGGAATGGATTATTATGACATTAAGTAGACGGGACGATCAGTCCGCTCACCAGGTGGTAAGTGATACGTCTGACCATGACAATGGTAAAGTAAATTAATATCAGTAGGTAGTTATTCTTTACAGTGTCCTCACCCGAAACACAGAAATGCAAAACAAAGGTATTCTAGGATTGTAATTCTACAAGTACCCCGCGGGCATAAGCTAGTAAGACATATTATGTTTATAATCGTATATCCTTATTTGAGGTTAACAAAATGAATCATCGTTGTAAGAATTGTAACTTGCAAACATATTGTTGAATACATCACACCATGTTTATTCGCACATTTTAATTTTACAAATAATAAATATGATGATATTTATTTTGTACAATTTGTGGAACTCGAGGAAAAAACGTCCATTTTGCAATGTCTGCGCTAAAGATAAATTGCTGTTAAATTACTGTTTTGGGAGTATTAACAAAACAAAGAAGATATCTCCGGGGCATTGCGACAGCAGCATCGCATATTTAATAAAATAAACACATATATATATTTTTTTCAATTTAATAGATAACTGGGGTTTATTTATTTATTTAATTCTTTATTGTACACTGAAATACACAAAAAAACAAAAAGAAAAGAAAAAGAGAGTACAATGGGCGGCCTTATTGCACATGGCAATTTCTCAGGCAACCTTAGGATGGAAAATCAATACATAGGAATTGGGGCAGATAAGTGTACGTAATTAACGCAAATATATACATACTAAACAATAACTTTATATATCAATTATATATATATATATTATAATACGAATATAATAATAAGGAAAGATATTAAATAAATTAAATATACCTACGTGGACATAAATAAATAAATAATAATAATAAATATACCAATGAATTTACACAGCGCCATCTAGCCCAAGTTAAGCGTTAAGCTGTATTATGGGTACTAACAACGGATAAAAATACATATATACTTTTTTTTTGTAAATACATACTATTATACATAGAAAATACCCAGACATTACAAACAGACATGTTCATGCACACAAATTTTGTACTGCCCGGGAATCGAACCCGGAACCTTGTGTTGCGGCGACCTCTCAACCGCAACCAAATGGGTCGTCAAAAAATAAATACTCGCACCAATAAATTAACATATAATACATTAAATACATATATATACAAATCATACATACACACAAATACATATATACACATACATACATAAATAGACACATATAATAATAATAATAATAAGCGCGTAGGGACGTGACGACCCATCGCCCGCTGCTGGTATTAGCTTTATGCTAGTATCATCGGTGCAATCAGTCTCCGTCGGGCAGCTTGTGGCGAGCTGATGGTGTGTGGCGCGCACCTCGGTCCGTGCTCCGGGGAAGTCTCTGTCTTCGCCTTCGTCTCACGTTGGTGGGCGAAGTGGACCCCATGAGGACCAGATCCCCACCTCCCGCTTGCTTCATTGGCCGTCGGGAGTGAGTCGCTAGAGCTATATGCTCGGGGTGGAAGTGTCTAATGGCGTAATAGCGAGGAAACCCGCTCCGAGTGACCTGCGTAGTTACTCGCGATGGTGAAATCGGTGCCGCACCTCTCGACACCTAGCCGCGAGCGCCCATGTTGCCCTCTGTCGCCCCACTGCAGGCGACCATTAGGGGGCCCATCTAGCCGCGGCGAGTCACCGCCTGTCTCTATTTTACTGTGAGACTAGTTTAATGACAGGCGTCCGTAGTCTCCTCCATAGCCCAGATATTCAGTCCATCAAAACCCAATTCCATAGCCAGTATCGTATTTCCATATATTTACAATAGTCTTTATACCTGGCGGGGCAATCATGGGTTGTATCATATTGTGCATTCTGTGATGGCATCCGCCACGTGTAACACTTACAAAGATTAAACATTCGAAAAAAAGGCCTCTGTGCTGTTGGCTTCGGCCCACACATGCCTTCAAAGGACCGGGCCACTATTTGGCCCGTAATCTTAAGGATTCGAAAACATAATATAATAAATAATAATAATAATAATTTTATTTCGTTAAAAAAAATGTACAAGTTTACAATATTAGTGGCCGGAGTCCCCTTTTAAGCAAATAATGCCTGTATCAGGTGATCCGCTCTTCCATTAGCATACACAATTATATAATTTATCACAACCATGCTCAAAGTTTATACAAGATTATACTAAAGGTTTAGGCTATTTATTTATGAAGTTATATATTGTGTGTGTGTGTGTGTGTGAGAGAGAGAGAGTGTGAGTGTGTGTTTGTGTGTGAGAGAGTATGAGTGGTGTGTGTGTGTGTGTGTGCATGTGCGTGACACATATGACAAATTAAGAAATGGAAAGAAATGTTATATACCATATTTTTAAACTTACCAATGGACTGAGCACGTTTTATGTCATTAGATAACGCATTCCAAAGACGCTAATATATTCGTTTAATATAAATTAATATCATTTTAGTTTAATAGTAATTATATTTATATTAGAAATCGCGACACTACAAACCTCAACGGTTTTCGTACGGGATTCGATAAGCAATTATTGTTACAATTTTTAAATGGTAATTATAAATATCAAAATAATAACTTAACAGTTTTTTATACTGTAATAAGTCTTTGCACCAACAGAAGTTAATTTACCAATCAAATTCAACCACTATTTATTGAAATCTGATACGCAGACAAATTACAATGTTTTAAAATTCAAAAGATGTAATCGAAACAAATGCACATTTTATGTCTACCTATTTATTTGTTCTGATTAAGTCACTAACCACATTTGACTGTCAAATAACTAATACAATAAAGAGTATCTAAGGCTACTTTTATTTCCATGCCAACGATGTCATAGATACAGTTAGTGTTAAGTATGTTTTAACTTATTTCAGAGTTTTGTTTAGGGACACTTTCAACTCAACCGATACGACATCACTAATAGTCCGTAAAGGCTGAGTCTAAACGTACCTCATCCATTCAATAAAGGTGAGAGTTTTTCTAGTCTTGGTTATTTTGTTGCATTTTTTCTTGCATATGATATTTTGTAAGTGTCAAAGATATTTTAAATATCACACTGATTGGAACACCCTGTTCGTACAAATTCTTATCCCGCGCATGATGGCGGTTATTGGTTAATTTTTTAATCATATTAAAGGCTTATTTATGTTACGACATATTACAGGTAACATACAATTTTGTGTTTACAAGGAGTATAGTGCGATTCACGAAAGAGACCACTGCGCTGAAGTGATTTTCTTAGTATCTGAATGTGTGATGGCGGCGACGCGCAGAAGTGCTTGTATTTTGTTTACGCTTATTTTATTTTGCAATTTCGTAACTCTATTGTTTCACTATCATTAAAATAAGCTTCATCTGTCGGAGAAGGCCGCCATTTATGGTCATCTTTCGTGAATCGTACTATAAAAGCGTGGCTCACTGGTGTGGATCTAGAAGGTGCATGTAAAAATCCTGCCGCTTACCGATGTCTTCGATTTTTCTATTGAATGTACATTTATCCGACGCTCTTATGGTAAAGGAAAGTCATTGCGAGGAAAGCGCACGCCTACGATGAAATTCAAAGGCTGTGCGTGAATTCGGCCAATCCGCACTAGGCCCGATAGACCCTTTACGGGTTGTTCAAACTTCTTAGTGAATAGTGTCGTACTGGCCGAATAGAATTTAAAGAACTATTAAAAAGAACATTAGTAAAAAGAGGAAGATTGGAAGAAGATCAATATCAGAACAAATAGAACGCTATTATTGTAAAATATTTATTTAATTTAGCATTTAAAATGCATACATTATTATTTACTGTTTATTCAATTATAACATCAAAAACCCAAGTGCTGAGTATTCATTTTCCTTCAAGAAATTATAGCAAAGTACAGTCCAAGTCCATTTTAGTACCAGTCCAAACACGGGTAGACTTTTGCCTCTCGGTGGGGACGTTATAATGAGCTGAAGATGTTGATAACAATTAGTAGGTACCTATATATACACTTGACTTACGTTGCTCACCTTACTTACCTTAATCTAATAATCTAGAATTTTAAATATTTATTTTTACATTTATATCAATTTTAATTTTTCAATTTTTTTTTTTTTTTTTTGCAATTTTATTATAATCGAACCTTTTTGCCATTGCCAATTTATAAGTATCCTTAATTTGTAATTTATGTTTTCAACTCAAACTGATGATACTAACATATTTTTAAGTTTTTTTGTTACTAACCATAAATGATCAATGTTATCTATAAAATAAAGATTATTATTATTATTATTATTATTAATCAGTGAAACTCCTAATAACAATTTAATGCGCACGTCTTCGCCACTATGACAATAATCGGTGAGATTTACGAGTTACTACTACTAAACGGATTTGTCGATTTGAGAAACGTTCGCCATCTAGGGCAGCGTGGTCGGGCATTATGTGCCCATTGATTTTATACGTTGATAATTTAATGTTTTGTTATCTAATCATGTTATAATAATAATAATTTACTTTTCCGCTACCAAGTTCTACTACATAGTTCCAGTTAGACACCTGTTTTGGCACTAGTATGCATGGAGTTTAAAAATAATTATTTGTTTAATTCATAATTAGGTGATGATAAATAAGATGCATACGTGTAGTACTTCTGTACTTATATTTTATGAAACTTGTTTTATAGGGTTCCGTAGCCAAATGGCAAAAAACAGAACCCTTATAGATTCGTCAAGTCTGTCTGTCTGTCCGTCCGTCCGTCCGTCCGAATAATACAACTCCTTTTTTCTCCGAAACTATAAGCACTATACTATATATATTATTCAAACTTTGTAAGTTTATGTATTCTGTGAACCGCTATTAGGTTTTGATAAGAAACTTGAAAAAAAACTAATATATTTCGGGGTTTCCCATACATTGAACTGAAACTCAAAAATTTTTTTTTCATCTAACCCCCCGTGCGTGGTATCAATGTGTAGAACTTGAAAAATGATATTGAGGTTTCTAATACTTGAAAAAATTGTGTCCCCCCCCCCTCTAGTTTCTAAACTATGGGGTTGATAAAATCGAAAAAAAAATTATGATGTACATTACCATGAAATCTAACGAAATTTAGTTTGAACGATTTCTGGTGAGTAGTTTTTTTTATACGTCAAAAACGGTGAACCACTATTTTTCATATTAAAGCTATAGTAGGTGCCTAATTAAATAAAAAATACTTTATTTTATATTACTTGCTGCTGCCGTCGAGTCGAATTCGCGCGTGTAGGGTTCTACACGGGCGATTTCGACTCGCGCTCGGCCAATTTTTCATCGATGCATACGTCTATACCACTAACAATCTATTCTCCACTACTGTACTGAAACTCTCATAGACAGTCAAAGACTGTCGGGTTGAACTGTCCCAACAAACAATTTATTTCTGTTGTCTTTATGTTGTATGTATTTATAGTGTCATTAAGATGACACGATTACTTCCGAAGCTGATTGCACATATTTTGGGGGGTCTGAACTATCATGAGAGCCTCCTTTGCAGGATGTACAAAGTAATGATGTGTGGAAACTGTATTCTAGGACACAAATCTAAATGTAAAAAAGTACTTGCATGATATTCCGCAAAAGACATAGAATGTTACACGTTTCTGCAAAATAAAAAATATAATCATATCTCAGGTACCTAGTTTCTGACATTTACGAGTTTACAAACATATTTATCGATTTGAGAAATGACGCCATCTTGGGTAGCGTCGGCGGCCATTTTATGAGCCCATCAACGGACTCATAACGTGCACAGATATTTATGAGCGTTATAAATTTCTTATAAGTATTTGTATGTTTAACAGAAGTTCATATTAAGAAACACTTTTTTTTTTGCTTCTATTCTTACTTGCTGCAGAACATATGAATTTTCATATTTATTGACTTGTCATTATTTAAGCCCATGTCAGAAAAATACAAACGATCTCCATTGGATGGTTGATTACTTTAATGTTTTATTTTAGTTGACAAATTGTATAATTGTAGTACTCCCCAGACAATGGAGCATCTACTATCTTTAGAAGTCAAGATATCGAACGACTTGCCCATAATTGACACGTCTTGCCCGAACTGTCTATCTTCTGGTTTCTGGTATCTCTGAAATGGCGTATGAAAGGACAATAAAAGTGTCTCAATACTGATCCCGTTATTTTAAAGTTTCTCTTCAACCTATCCCAGTCCACTGCTGGACATAGATCTCCCCATTTTCGCCAGATATCCCGGTCCTCCGCTTTTCTCATCCAGCTTCCACCAGCGACCTTTCGCAAGTCGTCAGTCCATCAGGCTGGAGGGTGTCCTACGCTACGCTTGCCAAGACCCGGTCTCCACTCCAGAACTCGTCTGCTCCAACGGCCATCGGTTCTGCGACATACGTGACCAGTGACCACTGCCACTTCAACTTGCTGATCCGGCGGGCTATGTCGGTAACTTTAGTTAACTTAAGTCATTTCTTATCCTATCCCTAAGAGAGACTCCAAGTAAAGCTCGCTCCAATCGCGTTGAGTGACTTTGAACTTGTGAACCAATCCCGCAGTCAGTGTCCATGTCTCAGCTGCGTATGTTAGCACGGGTAGGACGCATTGCTCAAAGACTTTCGTCTTTAAGCATTTTAAAGTTTATGCAATGACAACTCATCATCATCAGCTCATATTATGTCCCCACCGAGGGGCATGTGCCCACATTGAAAAGGGTGGCCTTCTCAGTCAACCACGCGGATCCAGGGCGGATTAGCTTTCACGCACAACCTTTGAATCTCTTCGTAGGCGTGCGCTGGTTTCCTAACGATATTTTCCTTTACCTTAAGTGCGTGGGGTCATGTAATTTTAAAGGAAATAAGACGATTTAAGGGCAACCAATGTCAAATTCTAATTAGGGTTAACGATGCAGTTGTCCCAGTTAGGGACGCATAAATAAACTTTGGACAAAAGACCCATTTTTGAGCTTAAAGTCCCAAGTTCTCCCATCAATCACGCTAAGGACCTCAAATTGTTTGCTTGGTGATTACCCAATACTTATTGTCGCTAACCTTTTGTGTTGTGGGTAATTCAAACTATTTCATTGCGGTTAATATCTTCAATTCAGATATTAATTAATGCTTTTGTTTGTAACACATGAAATTGCGATGAAACTTTATAGGATTCACGTTAACTGTTAAGTGACTGGTCTAATGTGGCCCAGCATTGATCAACAGCAGATTAGTTCTATTCAGTAGGCTAATCATTATATAAAAATAGCCAAAGTAAGCGCAAATCCTAAAGAGCAATTTAGCAGCATTCTGAACTGTGTGTGTGCAACTAGGTTAAGTTTCACATAGAAATTGTAGGCAAAAAAATATCACTTGATTGTCTTGAAAAAATATACCGTTCTTCGGATTGATTGAGGGGTGACCACGGTTGTTGCCCGTTGGTCATACACCTAACTCCAAGGATGAACTCGTATGATACCACGGTATTAAGCTAAATTCTAACATCCCGGTAGATTATATATAAGTGTAATGAGTAAATCCAGTGAATCTCTAATATGTTAAAAATCTCAAGTGTTCTACGTTAGAAAATAGCATCATCATCAGCTCTTTAACCGTCCCCACCAAGGGTCACGAGCCTATCCGTATAGGGTGATTAGGTAGGCCTTAATCGTCTACGCGGGCCCAATGCGGCTTGGACGACTTCACGCACAACCTTTGAATCTCTTTGCAGGCGTGCGCAGGTTTCCTCACGATGTTTTCCTTCACCATAAGAGCGTCGGATAAACACATATATTTTTCGAAAATTCGAAAACATTGGCACGTGGCGGGGTTTGAACCTCAGTCCTCCCGATAGGAGAGCAACAGTTCACACCATTGAGCAAACGGGCCGGTGTAAGCAGAGTTAATTGTCATTATTTAACCCTTTGACCGCCAATGAGACCTTAAGACGCCAGACAGAACAGATTTTCTATTGTGTCTGGATTCCCGGCGTTCAATGGGTTAAAAGACATTATACGTAACTGACTCTACTCTTTTACTAGAATAAATAAACAAACTATTATATTTTTTTATTATTTTTATTATTTAATCATTTAAGCACACAGTTATACAGTATAAAACAAATACATGCCGAAATTTGTACCAAGGCACTGCTTATTTTATACTGAAAATTAAGTGTGGGTAGACAGTATTTTTATAACATACTAATAAATTAATATCTACTGACATACACACAGCGTCATCTAGCCCCAAACTAAGCATTAGCCTGTAATATGGATACTAAACAACGGGTCCACATACTTATATCCACACTTTTTGTGAAAACATACATATTATACATAGAAAACACCCAGACCAATACAAACAGACATGTTCATACATACAAATGTGTGTACTACCCGGGGATCGAACCCGGAACCCTTGATGTGGTAGCCGAGACGTCGCGACGTTTCGACCATTACACCAGCTGAGTCGTCGAAATAATACTATGGAAAGGCATAATTTGGAATAAAAAAGCCATAGAACATTCAAGATTGTAATTAAATATCTTATTACATTGTTATTTAATGGGAGGGTCATGTTCTAAGTGGAAGTTTAATAAAGTCGGTACAGAAAAGGAAGATACGATCGGCGAGCCCGCTGGATTTATATCTGTTTTGTACAGAAACTCATTTAGATCTTGGGACTTGTTTATTAAATTTGTAGGCGCGAGACGGGCGCCATTAGAAGAAATGTTAGCGCACTTAACACAGAACCGTTTGGAATATTTATAGGATTGTTTTTAAGTTTGTGAATTTTCACAAATCCTTTGGGTTGATGATTGTAGCTTACCATCATTTTAGTCCCCTCTGAGCATACCGTATGGTCTATATGGGTAGCTCAGACATCCGCGCGTGCCCAGCGCGGAGTGGCCGACTTCACGTTTGAATCTCTTCGTAGGCGTGCAGTTTCTCACGATGTTTCCCTTCACTTTAATAGCACCGGATAAACGTACATTTACTTTTTTAAAAAATGATAAATATTGGTTCGTGGCAGGATTTGAACCTGCACCCTTCAGTACGGAAGGCAACAGTCTACAACAATTAGCCGCCGACCCTCTAAAATATTCTCTTATAAGTTACGCTCATCAATGAAATATAAACAAATGATACAGGAAATCCAGAGTAATCACAAACCGTCTCGCGCGTAGGTTTGACGATTTCCAGCCTCTCGAACAAGCCGGGTTCCGCAAAGGCTTCAGCACCATAGACCACATACATACGCTGCGGCAGGTTATACAGAAGACTAGAGAGTATAACCGGCCATTATGCTTGGCGTTTGTGGACTATGAGAAAGCCTTTGATTCGATCGAGACTTGGGCTGTGCTTCAGCCCTCCAACGGTGCCATATTGACTTTCGCTATATCGAAGTATTGAGATGTCTGTACGAGAGCGCTACTATGTCAGTCCGTGTACATGAAGAGCTTACACAACCTATCCAATTGCACCGAGGAGTGAGACAGAGACTATCTCCGAAACTGTTCACAGTTGCGTTGGAAGATATGTTTAAGCTGCTCGATTGGAAAGGACTTGGCATCAACGTAATGGCGAGTACATCACTCATCTTCGATTTGCCGATGATATAGTAGTCATGGCAGAATCCATGGAGGATTTAAGCACTATGTTCGAAACCCTAGACAGAGCTTCTCAACAGGTGGGTCTTAAAATGAACATGACAAACGATAGTCATGTCTAATACCCATGTCGTACCTTACTGATATCAGTTGGAAGTTCTGTCCTCGAAGTTGTAGACGAATATGTGTACCTGGGACAGGTAGTCCAAATGGGTAGGTCCAACTTAAGAAGGAGGTTTCTCGTCGAATCTAATTAGGATGGGCAGCGTTCGGGAAGTTAAGGCAGATCTTTTCGTCCAAAATACCTCAGTGTCTCAAGACGAAGGTCTTTGATCAGTGTGTGTTTCAAGTTATGACATACGGAAGCGAAACGTGGTCGCTCACTAAGGGCCTCTTGAATAGACACAAGGTTGCTCAGTGTGCTATGGAGAGGGCTATGTTAGGTGTCTCCCTACGCGATAAAATCCGAAACGAGATATCCGTAGGAGAACTAGGGTGACCGACATAGCCCAGAGGATTAGCACGTTGAAGTTTCAGTGGGCGTACATAGTGTGCGTAGACCGATGGTCGATGGGGCGAAAGGTTCTAGAGTGGCGTCCACGTAACGGAAAGCAAGCGTAGCCGACCCCTAACCAGATGGACGGATGACCTGTTAAGGTGGCGGGTAGCAGATGGATGTCAACTGCTAGGGATCGGCCCGCGTGGGAATCATTAGGGGAGGCCTTCGTTCAGCAGTGGGCATAATTAGGCTGTAATGATGATGATGATGACAGAAAATATTTGTCACTCTTATGATAAAAAAGTCAAAAGTCCTTTTTACTTTTACCTACCTTACCCCATACCCCCTTGTAGATATTATTTTTCTATGTTCTGAAGTGAACAGAGTCTGCATGTGTATGATGACAGATGCAGAGTCGTATAACATCAAAAAGCTATACATACCTAGTAAATCTAAGACGGTCGCACGACTGCCTGCCTGCCAAGCCTGTCAACCGAGATGATACATTAAAAAGCTGTAACACCTAGTTATTTTAACTGATACAGTTACCGATTCCCTAGAGTTAGGTTTGATAGGTCTATCGCTTTTGTTTTTTACAAAACGAAACTTTACCTAACTACCAGAGCTCAGTATATTGTGTAAAAAAATGTAATTTTATGCTTAAGATAGCTCATTATGCCTATGATATCAATTTTACTGAGGCCATTTTTCACCGTGTGGTGGCGGGCTAAAATCTTTTCATTTATCACGACAATTTCATTAGCCGCCTTTTAGCCCGGGTCAAAAAGGTACCATTTCTATCAAAAAACTAGTCTACATCTTTTGGTACACTAGCCTACAAGTTAACTGAGGAAAAAAATATATTCATTGGGAATTTAGTATCTTAAACAGTTCCAGTTATTTCAAGAATTTACCAACGTAATGACAATGTTTAAGGAAAAAAATGAGAAGTTTCCACACAATAATTAATTTGAAGTGATAAGTTACCATACGCATTGACATCATTTGTTAGCGGCCAACACGAAAATAATTCCTTGCAATATTAAACTTTTCAATCGAAAAACATTGGTTCCCTCAAAAGAAACCAATTAGTGAACAATGCTTAAGTTGTGAAAATTCACCCCATTAAAATTGTCAACAAAAGGCAATTCTTGCCAAGTCGACAAGAAAATTTGTTTTTAGCAGGCAAAACGGAAAACCGTTTCCCTGTCACCAAATTTAAGGCGTTAAGACTTAACGATGAAACTGCTTATTACATCACAACCTTACGTATTGAAAGTACTTTAGGAAAATACTTTAAGTATGATGCTTTCGGTTTGTTTACGGCTTTCTTAGATTATTTTATTTCACAGATAGGCAAACAAGAATCTTGATTTACTATTGAAAGTTAACAAATCAAACATAAAATACGCAAAGTCGATTTAATGATTAGTTTAAACTCTCAAAGCAATTATGTAAGGTCGTTTGAACAGTTCCCCGAAAACTAAACATTCATAGACACAAAATAATATTTGATTTGGTTTGAATATAGTTAATTGATGTAACTTCATTAATAGAACAGGCGCATAATAATCACTACGTTCAAACGAACGTAGTGGTTATTATGCGCCTGTTTTTTTTAAAACAAAATTTTTTAGTAAACACTAGAGAGACAACTCAAAAAAATTCTTAAACATTTCTTAATAATTTCTTACCAAAGCGACACATGAACAACAAAAAGAAAAGAAGAAAAAGTAAAATCTCATTTATTTATCAGCGGTGGCTCAATGGTGTGGACTGCTACCTTCCGACTTGGAGGGCGCAAGTTCAAATCCCGCCACGTACCGTTTTCAAAGTTACATGTACGTTTACGCTCTTACGGTGAAGGAAAACATCGTGAGGTAACCTGCGCATTCAAAGGTTGTGCGTGAAGTCGGTCAATCCGCACTGGGCCCGCATGGACGGCTAAGGCCGAATCACCCTATACGGTAGGCTCGTGCCACGCGGGCCCAGTGCGGGTTGGACAACTTCACGCACAACCTTTGAATCTCTTCGAAGGCATGCGCAGGTTTCCTCGCGATCTTTTTCTTCACCGTAAGAGCATCAGATAAGGTACATAAAGTTTTCGAAAATTCGAAACCACATTGGTACGAGGCAAGATTTGAACCTCAGCCCTCCGAATCGGAAGGCAACAGTCCCATCAATGAGCCATCGACGCGGTTCTCTAAATTACAATAAGTTCAACGAAGCTAGCTACAAAGCTAAATTTGTGTTTAGCCTATAATGCTCATTGCTTTTATAGGCTTGATGGAGCGATGTGAGTCTTGGTAGAATTGTATTAGTGTATTTATTTACTTTTTAAAATGTCACCATACTCCATACACCATACATCCATAGGTAGGTATAAAAAAGACAGACGGAGTCACGCTAATAGCAAACATGTATCATAATTCTGCCAGTTTTTTTTTGTATGGAAAGCTACAAATATTTGGCTCGCATCTGTCATCGAAGCCGAGAAAAAAAACAAAAAATAACATAAATAGCTTAGCAAAATGGTGTAAAAACCGAAGTGATCAAAAGAAACGAAAGGAATTACTTTTCGTAGATATGTAAGTGACCAATTCTATTACATATTGCTAATATAAAACATTAAAATTAGTATAGCAAAAGATATATGAAAATTATTTCTCATAATGACATAAAATGCAACTATCATTTCGGGAATACGAAGTATTAAATTCACTTCATCCGTATTTTTTATACTTGATTTTTTCATACCATGATTACCCCGTATCAATCTTACATCCGGTACCCAATATTTAAAGTCCCCCGTTATTGAACCTCCAAATTACAGTGGAAAACTAATTCATCAACCGAAACAACGCCTGGGCCGCACTAACGAATCGCAGTCCGCACGACGTGCGGTTTGTGTAGTTCCTACTCAACGTAGATATCGAGATACCGGATATCGCATGATACCAGTCACGTATGATATAGATCTGATGGCCGTTGGAGCAGATGATGGACTGAAGGTGTCTTGGCATGCGTAGAGTAGACTCCGCGGCGCGGTGGACTGAAGCTATGTAGAAAAAAATAAATAATCATTTCATAATTTTGTTTGATGATGTTGAGGTATTTTTGTCAATTTTTTTGCAATTTTGAGTGATTCCTGATAAAAAATAATCACTGGAATAGATATTGTAATAAAGAAGTAGTTCTTTTTTCCAAGAAAAAAATAATCATTAAAATCGGTTCAAAAAAGACGGGGTTATCCGCGAACAAACATAAAAAGAAATAAAATATATTCATTGGGAACAATTGTAACATCTTAATACTTTTGCATTCTGTGTGATGTTTCTTATAATTTAATTCAATCATATTTATAAGAGCGTCGGTGGCTCAGGGGTGTGAACTGTCGCCTTCCTACCGGGAGGGCTGAGGTTCAAATCCCGACACGTACCAATGTATTTCGAATTTTCGAAAATATATGTACGTTATCCGACGCTCTTACGGTGAAGGAAAACATCGTGAGGAAACCTTCATACACGTCTGCGAAGAGATTCGAAGGTTGTGTGTGAAGTCGACCAATCGGCACTGGGCCCGCGTGGACGACTAAGGGCTAATCACCCTATACGGGTAGGCTCGTGCCCCTCGGTGGGGACGTTTAATGAGCTGATGATGATGATGATATTTATAAGTTTTATAACTCATTGCTGGCTGCTTTTAAATTAATAGTGTTAGTACCTAACCTAACTTTACCTAGACAGCAATAAAAAAAATCATATAAAATACACACCGAACCCAGCCATTCCCTATATCCGTGGTATACAACGTAATCTCATCACGGGCGGGCCGCCTCCATTAGCACGATGCCTTAATTGCACTACTATAAACAGTTAATCTTTCCTCAAACCAAATAAGATTTAAAGTTGAGACCCTTGTTACTTGCTTCGCCTTAATTGGAATACTATGGAATCGAGTTCCGACAGCTTACTGATGGAGCGTCTGGTCTAGGTGGCTGGAATTAAGTACTAACTCTAACATTAACGTTCATCATCATCAGCACGCAAGCGTGTGCTGGTTTCCTTGCGATGTTTTTCTTCACCGTAAGAGCGACGGATAACGTACATATAATTTCGAAAACATATTAGTTCGTGGCGGGGTTTGAACATCAGCCCTCTCGGTAGGAGGGCATCAGTCAACACCATTAAGCCTCTGACGCTCAAAGTAACAATACTTTAACGTAACTTCATACCGTTTATAATAAAATCTGTGACCGCTAACAAAGAAACTCGGAACCGAGTTTCGAGTGACACGACCGCGAGTACGTGAGCTGCCGTTTAAGACGGGCACGTTTTACGGTAGCACAGGGTGCCACAGTCCCCTTTACGTTTTTCGAGGTTTTTACATCGTAAAATCGACACTCTAATCCCTTTGTCCAAGTAAGTACGTGCTGATGTAGTTAAACAAGCAGTTCGAAGATTTTAAGCACCGCCTCGCTTGTTACAATGTTTGGGAAATGATAATTTGTTTGAAAAATATGGTTGGAGCTAGGAACCCGAATTTGTGGGAATATTTTGTCGGTTTTAAGAGTTTTGTTTTTTGTGGTATAGGGTGAGAATTCGATTATTTCATGAAGGGTTCCGAGTTCCCCGGGCAAGCCAAACATTTGTGTAATGAACATTTCTGTTTGGTCTGAGTGTATTTGAAAGTATATAATTAATGACTCGATGGTGTGTGCATATTTATATATTTAATTCGAAACAAAAATCATGAATGAAATTCATTATCAATAAATCAACCACGTTCAATCTAGTTCACAGCTTTTCACGATCTTGAGGCATATAGATACTATACTACATTTGACGACCCATTTGGTGTAGCGGTTGAGACGTCGCTGCAACACCAAGGTACCGGGTTCGATCACCGGGCAGTACAAACATTTGTGTGCATGAACATGTCTGTTTGTAATGGTCGGGGTGTTTTCTATGTAAACATGTATGTATTTACAAAAAAAATGTATATAGTATATTTATCCGTTGTTTAGTACCATAATACAGGCTTCACGCTTAACTTGGACTAGATGGCGCTGTTGATTGTCAGTGGATATTTATTTATTTATTATTATTATTTATTTATACTAGTGATCGGATCAATGTACCCATTGAATAGTTTAGATAAATAGAATTAATAAAACGATTCATTTAATATTATCTTATAATTTTAAAGGAAAAAAAATACATGGCAGTTGATATTTTTTCCTTTTATATGAGCCCTTTTCAAAATGGTCACGTACTTGTAGGGTGCTTTGTTTTTCGACGTTACGTCGTCAAATTGCCGCTTTAATCCCTTATTTCAAGTACGTGTCAATGACGTTATTTGGCAATGACATTTCGCTCAGAAGGGATATAAAATGTTTTCAAATTCGTTCATTTCGAATACTTTATGGTGTAAATGTGACATTCATTTGTTTTTTTTGAAGTGAAACACTGCAGTTTATATCATGGCAACCAGTATTAAATGTTTTCTTTGTATTACATTATTAATTATTAGTTTCTTTGTCCAATAAATGTTTTATTTTCTACTTTACACGTGTGGTGGATGCAGCCATCATATTATATGTACATAGTTTCATACACTACATTTCTCCCCTTTTTATGTAAGTTCACATAAACATAAAATTTTCTTTTTTAGTGAATGATTTGGTTACACACAATCCTACAAAAACATTTAATATAAAATGTTGCCAAGACTACCACAGAAGGTTTGCCTAGGGAAAGAGATATCAAATCTTATGTAGAACAAAGCCTCTGAATCAACACAGCCTTACTCCGGTAGAGTTAGGCGTGTTGATTCAGAAGCTAACTTCGAAAATTTTACATATCAGTATTATTTGTTACGATTCGCTACCGCCGTACAGGTTATGTGAACATTTAGTTTGATCAGAAAGAAAAAGAAAGTAAATATACGGCCTTTCCCTTAGTTTTAGTAATTCATTACATTTGAACTTTGAATGTTAAGCAAAGAAACAAAAAAGGATAAGTTTTAATTCCCTAGACGCCTTAATACAGTAACAAGCCCTTTATCGGCAAATGTAACATAGTTTTACGACTCTGTATCCTCATCTTCCCGACAACATTCCCTCCTGGACGTTTTAGGACGCGTGTAGATTTTCGGATAACCATTGATTGAAAATATGCTGTGTAGAGGTACAAGGAAACGTGAGAAACCTTTTTATGAAATAATGCAAAGTTTTAATGAATGTGCCATGTCTATATTGACGTTTTGATATTGCTATACTTGTGACCTGCCTTTTTTTAAGGTAATAACATAAGTATGTCGGTATAAAGGGGTTGACATTAGATTGTGATTTCAAAGAACAATATAAAATTTATTTATGGTTGAAAATAGATCATTAATAACAAGTAATTTTTATAGCATATTGTGATACGATGAGTTATTGATTGTCATTTATGACAAAGATTAATATGTTTCAAACACTTCATTTTACGTTTGATTGTTTGTTTTAAGAGGGTATTTGTGCGTATAGATATTGTCGACTTTTGCTTACAAGGGAAGGGTGGGAACCACAGACATCCGAATATACAATTAGACTGGACAAGCCGCCAAGTTTATAGGCAGTCCCAGTGTCGCAATTTCTTTTCAGTTCTTACTTGTGAAAAGTTATTATTTCTTGGTAAATTTACTGATTCATTGCGAGATGGCATGTTACAATTGCACAGGATGGCATTTTGGAAAAAACGGTAATTTCTTCTAATATTCGTGCGTCTTGACTCGTCTCACAGAGCGTAAACTGGCAGCCAGTGTATGCTCGTTGAGCTAACATTTGTCGCACTTTAAACGCGGCTTGCCCCATCTCCTGTATTGGGAAATCTGTGGTGGAACGCTACCCACCGCAGGGTTTCATGCATGATCATCATCATCAGCCTAAAACAGCATTCTGCACAGACCTTGCCTTATATCCTGGTTTTGCTACAACCTGCGACCTTTTGCATGTCGTGTGTTTATCGGACCGGAGGGCGTCCTACGAATACGCTACAATTGTCTAGAACCGGCCTCCACTGAGAACTCAGAACAGAGAAGACAGTATTAGCAGATCAATGAAGCCTTTATAGTTAGTAGTGTATAGTCTTCCAAGACAAACCACGGGCTGCCTACATCCGCAAATGTTATTGAGACCCATATAAGTACGTCTACTGAACCTTGAAGACTGTAGCTCTTTTACGGTCCACTGCAGGGCACAGGCCTTTCCAGACTTCACAGGTTGTTCGTGTGAAATTATAGCTTTCGGATCAGTCATTGAAGACCCAGCAAAAACGAAGAAAAATGTGAACCAATTTCCCAACCATTCACTTGATGGAAGACTCGGCACTGAGTCGTCTAGGTAAGAACCACAGTGCCAGATATCCTTCCGTGAAATAGCAGTATTTTGCACGGTGAGGGCACTGTAGCTAGTAAAATTACCGGGTATAAGAGACCTCGCATGTTGTCACTCGTGCGTGACGGGCGCAGTGCGGCATTGATGGAGAAAAGTATAACTGTTTATCAGTTATTTATCACTCTGTCATGGTCATGGTCATGGTAAAATAAAAAAAACAGCTGAAAGCTAAGCTTGTTTTTTATCTAATTTTCATCAAATATTAAACATTTTTGGAATTCGCAAGACCGCAATTAGTTTCGTCTCACCCTTAGGCTTGTTTGAAGGATTCAAGACGAAACATGTTTAATGATCCCTGTTGAGGCGTGTTAATCTTCAGTAACAAAGTAATTTGTATGAGGTCTTGCTTTTGTACTCATCTTTCGTGAAAGGACGTTTCATAATTAAGTTTTAAATATACAAAGAATTCTTAAAACATTCATTTTATTAAGCTAAAGTAATCTATAAGTTATTCCGTTCTACCACTAATAACATATGAAGCTGACGCATGAACACTAAATGCGGGATAAGTTTGAATTTACTGACTGTCAGTGCCGTATTAGCGATATAGCAAAGCAGCAAATGCTAAGGGCCTATAAGGGCCCCCTCGCTGCAACATCTGTTTGACCACAACAAAATAGTTAAAAATTAGAACTTTTGGTAGACCTTTTTGAAGTAAATGCTTAATTATCGCCGTAATTAGAAAAAAGAAAGAAATATTTTGAAATTAGACAAGCACATTTTTACCCTTGAAGCGGCTTCTTTATACCCTAAACTTGGAATTTCGACACAAAACCAGGGGCCCCGCTACAGGCGTCGTTTTCTTAATCCGGCATTGTTGACTATGATTTTGCGTGAGAGAACAAAAGTAACCGACATAGACCACTGGGTCAACAACTTTAACTGGCAGTGAGCTGGTCACGTATTTAGCCGATGACCGCGAGAACAGAAGACTGCGAAAGGGCCCAAAACAATGAAATCCAGCCCAAAAATCTCTTGGCCTTATGTATAGACTGCGAAAGGTTGAAGAAAAACGAAAAAAAACTACAACACGCACTCAGTATTGACAGCAGTACCCGTAGTATCAAGTTTCGTAGCACTCTGGTAGTATTCCGTAGCAGTTTCGTAGTTGTTTGCTGAACGATATTATTGATTGTAGAACTTATCTATGAAAGATTATATATGTCCCAATTAAGCTATTTTATTGAGACATAATTTTTATCTAGGTGAGCGTGCTATGGTCATGTGCATTCCTAATTAAGCATACTGCTGTTTGTTGTTCATTGTAAAGTTTGATCACAATATTGTCACCTATAATATAAGACGGATAATACAAAAACTGCCCTACAAAAGCTTAATAAATAAATACAAGGAAATATAGAAATATTACTTATGAAGTATTTCTTTTCGGCATATCTCTTTTACGATCCGTTAATCCTATTTGACGTTTATCATGTTTGTATTATTACAGGTGTTCTTCCTGTTCTTTGTTAACGTTCAAGTTATGCAATTCTGGTGTCACTGGTGTCTGGGTCCATAATACATTCGTGTTCGAGGGATTGGTCCCTTTATGCCGATGCATGCATGCGGAAAACGAAAAGAATTCATTACACGGTAAAAACGATTCCACACGTGTACAGGCGTTCAGACGGCTTTATACTTTAATGCATACATTTAAATATATGAAAATAAAAATGAGATGTGAATAGAGACTGGTCCACATTAATTTTATCGATTTTATCTATTAAAATCTACCATAAAACAGTAAAAATTTGTGCAAATATTTACTATTAAGACACAAAAGATCCTATTCATCATTATCATGATCAGTCATTATACGTCCCCACTGAGGGGCGCGATCCTACCTGTATATGGTGAAGGCCTATCGTACACGCGGGCTCACTGCGGATTGGCCGACTTCACGCACAACCTTTGAATTTCTTTGTAGGCGTGCGCAGGTTCCTCGCGATGTTTTCTTTACCTTAAGAGCGTCGGACAAACGTACGTATAATTGCGAAAATTTTAAAAGACATTAGTTTTGTAGCGGGATTTGAACCTACACCCTCCAGATAAGAAAGCAATAGTTCACAACAGTAAGCCACTTATTAGCTTAGTACTATGAGCGCATTTATAATTAGCGAATGATTCCCAGTCGTGTTTCAATGAGACCATTTTTATGTCAACTGATACATTTAATTTTAATAATGAATATTCATCATGTTTTGAATCAGAACACAAACGGACCGACACGGGTTCAAATCGGATTTTAAATTGATCAGCTTGGTTAAAGATCGGGGTACACTGACTGAGCCAAATTATGAAGTATTGGAAAGGGTGTAATTACATTTTCAGCCCGAAACGTTCTTCAGTATAGGGCACATGCCTTCCTGCACAACATGAGTATGGGGAGATTGGGCCGTGACCAGCCTAAATATCCTAACCACCCTAAATATCCTAACCACCCTAAATATCCTGTCAGTCCATGCGTCAAACACCCTGTCTTTATTTAAATACAAAACAGACCTTAAGGCCTTGTTAGTGGTATAAATAAAATGTTCTTATCTTCATAAAGGGATTCTTTCAATTATTTTTTTTTAGTTTTGGTAAATATGCAAAAAGCAAAAGGTTGTACATGTACCTTGAACTAATTACTATAACCCTTTAATCACCGTAGTTGTATCTATTCAACAGACATGATAGATTTTCTCATGTGTCTGGGATCCCGGCGGTAAAAAACCCGTTACAGTTCAAGTGTAGAAGAGTTTTGTCATTGGGTTGAATCAAGGCAGGTGGTTGGAGTTAGCTTTATACTATAGGTTAAGTGTACATGAATACTTTAGTCTACATGTTTATAATAAAATATGATAAAAGATATGAAGACCCTTGCACTACAATGTCAAATGTGTTAAACATTAAAAACACAGTAAATATTTTTTAATAGTTCCCAGTGTGCATCGGCCTAAAGAGAATCGATTCTGAGCAAATGAGATTTACTCAACTGTCCAAACAGGAATGGACTGTTCGTGCTTTATCGTTCAGTTAATTTGGCCTTATTACCGTTTTGATGGTGTTGAAACAAAATTAAACATTAACGACATTCAGTTACATATTTAGTAATGATGATTTTAAACTCACAAGCGTGTAAACCTCTAAAAACGAATACCAAATATAAAATTATGTTATAAAAACAATAAACTTACTTACTACTTATAGATGCACAATCACACTCAAAAAGTGTCCGCGGCAAAATGTTGCCCATCCGTCAGTTGGGTAAAATTTTCATTAATATCACATAGGAATATACCTGAAGGCTCGCACTGCTAGTGCTTTCAGTTGATGAACGACAAGTCAAGTAACTTAACTATTGCATTCAGTCGATGGTCGGTTGGGTAAGCGAAAAATAGTATATCAAATCCCCCCGTGCTTCAAATGGAACATTAACCCTTTTACCGCCGCTAACGGATATATCCAACAGAAACATCATGTATTATTTATTATTAATTAACAAGAATCTATTGTGTTTGAATTCACTAGCTTTGATTTTCTATTGTGTCTGAATGCGGGGTTCAAGGATTAAGCCAATCGCTTCGAACATATCTACTAGGTGGTAGAAACGATACTGAGTCCTATGCCCACCGCAGTGCCAGATATCGTCCTGTGAAACGGGACTGTTATGCACTTTGTATTTCGGGATGAGAGCACTGCAACTAGTTAAATTACCGGGTATAAGAGACATAACATCTGAGCGCAATGCGGCATTGACGAAGAATAATAACTGTCTAACAGTTGTTGGTCTCCATCAATGCCGCTCTGTCATGACTGAGCGTATCACTTACCATCAGGTGAGCGTCCAGACCATCCTGTACACATTTATTATAAAAAAAAACTTCCTATGGAAACTGTGTGGGTAATCCTATGCAGAGGGTCGTTAACGGCTGGATGATCGAAAAACCAAAACTATAACATATGAATATAGCAATAATTGTTCATTAGTGAATTCCACTTGCGAACTTCCTCAAACCACACATGCAATTGGCGGACAATCGTTTTCGTCGTGTCTATCGCCCACTAATAGATCTCTCACGAATACTGTCTGCTCGCAAATAAGCACTTTAACTGACCAGACTCGTTAGACACGTCTGCGTTTGTCCGTACGCACTGGCACTTTCGCTGGCACGGGTCAAGTTACATTGGTCACTGTGTAATGACACATTGCAGTGGGTTGGAGCCTTTGATGAGGGTATAAACTGTTGAGGCGGAAAGCTGATAGTAAATATGAGAATAACGCGAGGCCACCGCCTCCTTACTCGTTAGTGTAGACTTTGATTGATGACGTAGACGATATTGTAGCTGTGACATAGTTTTGTTGGGAAACTAAATTTAAAAAAATATATCCGTCTCCCATGCCTGTCGAGTGCCGGAGGCTCATTGGTGTTGACTGTTGCCTTCCGATCTGGAGGGTACAGGTTTGTACCTGTACCCCCCACTGTATCCCACCATATACCAATGTCTTTTCGACTTTTCGATATTTAGTGTACATTAACCTGCCGCTTTTTCGATAACGGAATCGTGCGGAAACCCCACGCCTACGAAGAAATTTCAAAGGTAGTATGTAGCGTCGGCCAATACGCACTGGGCCCGCGAAGACGACTGAGACCTATTCACCCTATACGGGTAGGCTCGTACCCCTCCGTGAGGACGTATAATAATGAGCTGATGATGATGATGATGCCTGTCGAGGGCGTAGGCAACAGTTCTTAAATGGTACTCGTCTGGAATATACCATATATTATCCCACAAGTGACTTATGAACAAATTATTTAATTTTTTATCCCAAAAAGTATTGATTCGTGATATGTTTACAAAACGACTGAAAACAGTGTTCCGAATGCAGCGACAGCAAACATACACATATTTCGAATGAGCGTACATTTACCGCAACACATAGCCTACAACTGTATTCTCTTTGGCGTTGCGTTTTTGAGGCACGGGTGGCGTATCTACCTTTATACTCGTATATATGTACAGAATATCATTGCCCACACATTGTTGAACTGTCAACCTACGGTCAGAGTGAGGTCGGAGTGACGGCACGGACACCGGTTGAGACAGTCACATTACCGTTTGCTCTCGTATTATTTCAAATTTTAATTGACTAAAAGCGAACATTTCTCGAAGTATTTGGTATCATTAGAAAGCTAAAACAATAATCTAAGTAATAGTGAAAAGTGTTTACAAGATTTAAGCAGTGGATGCAAGATATCACTGGATACAATTCAAAATTATTCAATAACTGCCGAGCGTGCCCTGACCTAGGACAACCCGCAACTCTGCCGATCACCCGCCCCCGATCCCCGCACAAGTTACCCGCTGTCGCCCGCGCCTGTGGCTCGCTCACGGACGAGTTATAGTACCGCCTGACTAAGTGTTCGGCTGCGCACGATCTGACGTTCGATCTCCGCTCTATCTTGTTTGACCGTTGCTGTACTACTGCAAAGAACGGTAAATATAACATATATAATTATTTTTCCTTTATACTAAAAATGGATGACAACTGCGCAGGCTGTGGAGTCAATATAACTGACAATTACTGCATGACATGCCCGAAGTGCGAGAAGAAATATGACTTATTATGTAGCAATATTCCCAATGATGAATTCAATAAGCTAACTAAGCTGGATAGGGAAGGATGGCTGTGTCCTAGCTGTAAATGCTCTCGACCTAAAGGCGATAACTCCACGACTCCAATACGATCCTCAGCATCCGCTATGCAACCCTCCAGGCCAACGCAGACAAAATATTGTGAAAACGTAACCGTGTCGCGAGGTAGCAAGCCACAATCAGTTAAATCAAGGACAACCAACATGGCCGCGACTATCGATGCAGCAGCACTTATAACGGAGCTTCGGCAGCTGAAACAGGAAGTCACAGACGTTAAGCAGCAAAATAAAGAAATACAAAACCAAATGTCATTGATTTCGGAGACTCTAGCTGCTACAGTCAAGGAACACTCAAACCAATTACAAAACGCCGAAAAACATATTTACGACCTAAAAGCTACAATTACGGACCTTCAGCATCGGTTGGCTACTCGTGAACAGGAAAGCATGAGAAACGACCTGGAGATTATGGGTGTAGGAGAAGAGGAAAACGAAAATTTGACCCACATTACTATGACAACAGCACGTATGATTGGGGTAACTCTCACAGAAGCTGACATAGATGATGTTATGAGGGTAGGCTCAAAGTTGAAACGCCCACGCGGGAATCAACAGTACCCTCAACGCCCAATTATCGTGAGGCTTGTCCGCAAAGAAAAAACGTGATGAATTAATCCAAGCCGCTAAATCGAGGCGCAACCTAACGACTGAGAACATAGTAGATGGTCCAATTGCAAAAATATTTTTTAACGAGAGACTTACTAAAGAACTCCGCATCTTGTTTCGTGAAGCTAGAACACGGGCAGTTGTTCATGGGTTTCGATACTGCTGGGTTAAAAATGGAGGTATACACATCAGAAAAGCAGATGGAAAACCAGCAATCCGCATCGCTTCATTGCTGGACCTCGATGAAAAGATTGGACCAGCGAAAACGTCAGATAATTGTGCTTCAGAGGTACAGCAATTACCTTAATATATTTATATTATCATTAATTCTTTCCATTACTGTAAGATACTATTACGTTAAACTCACTTTTGCTAAATTAATAATGTTACTTAAAGTTTACTTTTCAGGGCAAAGTCACATATTACACTCAAAATCATCATTCATTATTTTAACACATACATACAACCCACTTGGTACAAAAGAACAACACAACTTTTTTCACACACAAAAACATAAGAGGAGTATAAAACAAACACGCAATTTCGAGCGAGTGCCGTCGTATCCCGGTTCTACATTGAATTTATATATTGAGATTATTTTTATCAAAAATGAATGATCTAGCAAAGGACATTGATAACGTGCTTTCAGTAGACTGCTACTCGCTCGACAACGTTGACAACTGTAGTAACTTACTGTCATCGAAACAAAACTTCAAATCACTAGTGTTTAATATAAGGAGTGTCCAACGAAATTTCGATTCTTTCCTAGTTACGATGAAACGATTAAACTTTGACCTTGATATTTTGGTGCTGACGGAATGCTGGTTGAGTGAGAACACTATAGTTCCGGAGCTTCCAGGTTACAGATCATTTCGCACGCACAAAACCATTAATAAATCCGGAGGTGTAATCGTTTATATTGCGGACTTCTGGGATGCTCATGTCATTGAATCAGATTTGGTTGATTGTAACTGCTTGGAGGTTCGAATTGGTTCGGATTTTCTGCTTCTAGCTATTTACCGATCCCCATCCTTTTCAAATGCCAAAAGTTTTCTAAACTCACTTGATGGCATCCTTCGGAAGACAGGAAACATAAAGAATGTAATTGTAACAGGTGACATAAATCTTGACATGGGGGCTGTTCCCCTTGATGAATCTTGTGTTAGTTACTTAAACATACTATGTGGGCATCAACTGTTACCAGCAATAACCAAGCCAACCAGACAATCTTCCTGCATCGACCACTTTTTCCTAAAAAACCCCAACCATGCGGTTGGAATGGTCTGTGCTTCGGACGTAACAGACCATTATATATGTGTAGTTGGTATGGCACTTGGTCACAGTAAAACCCAAAAGAAACGTGTTCAAGATAAAATTAATAAAGAGGCAGTAATTCAACAACTTCGGTCTACAGACTGGGCTCCTGTACTCGCTTCTGACAATGTCAATGAAGCTTCATCAGCATTCGATGGGTTGATTGAAAAATCATTAGTAGCCAACACAACACAAACAATAACCAGTCGCTCCAGATTTATTTTAAAGCCATGGATTACCCCAGGTCTTATAAGATGTCAGAAGCATAGAGACCGCCTTCATCTTCTAGCAAGAAACAACCCGGGTAACATAGTAATACAAATAACTTATAAAAGGTACAGAAACTTTCTGAACAACATATTACATAAACTTAAATCTAGCTATGAGGCTGAAGTACTTACAAAAAGCAAAGATAATCCGAAAAAGCTGTGGAATACCATTAAAGAGATCTGTCACCTTAATAAAAATCGCAAACTGCCAACCGACTTGAAAAATATAAAAAAAGATTCCGTAGCCTCCCTTGACCACTGTAACAACTATTATTCTAACGTTGGAAAAAATCTTGCAGACAATATCTTAAAAAAACTGTCATCTACGCAACCGTTACTAGCAAAAGAGGTTAAACCAAAGAGTAACATATCTGAGTCGTTTTATATGGCACCTACAGACGAACACGAAATATGCGGGCTTATCAATGATCTTAAACCAGACAGTGCTCCTGGAATAGATAGATGTGATCCTTCACTCGTCAAACAAATCAGGGAAGTTATAATCAAACCATTAACGCACATATTTAACTTAAGCCTATCTACGGGCATCTTCCCCGAGAGCTGGAAAACATCAATAGTTACTCCTATTTTCAAGAGTGGTGACGCGGGAGACCCTTGTAATTATAGGCCTATATCTTTGCTTACTATTTTCTCGAAATTATTAGAAAAAGTTGTAAGTAAAAGACTTGTTAGTTTCCTTGAGAAGCATGAATTGATCCCGACTGGACAGTTTGGTTTTAGAAGAGGAAAGTCGACTGAAGATGCGGTGTTAAGGCTCTCAAATATAGTGACGGCAGCCCTGGACCAGAATCATTGTAGCCTCGGAGTATTTATTGACCTAGCTAAAGCCTTTGACACTGTATCAACACCAATTCTGTTACGAAAATTATCCCATATGGGAATAAGAGGAGTAGCACTGAATTGGTTTCAAACTTATATTACAGGAAGAACTCAATGCATTCGTGTGGGAGCAGATGTTAGTGGAAGGCTTCCGATTGATTTCGGTGTACCGCAGGGCAGCATACTCGGCCCAACACTATTCCTTGTTTATATGAGTGACATAATACAATTACAAATGAGCAACGCAGAAGTTATATGTTATGCTGATGATACTGTCATACTTTTTCAGGGTCCTACCTGGGACATAACATACAAAGAAGCTGAAGCTGGCATGGCCGCTTTAATTGGCTGGCTAGACAAGAATCTTTTAACCATTAATGTTTCGAAAACTCAATACTTAGCTTTCCACAAGACTAGCTTCACAGCCACCTCCTCTAAAACCATTGAAATTACATAATTTTCACTGCCCCGGAAGTTCTTGTTCATGCTCCCCGGTCGTAAGAGCAACACAAGTAAAGTACCTTGGCGTTACTATAGATGATAGGTTTTCTTTTAAGCATCATATTTCTAATTTAGCTGGCCGAGTAAGAAAAATTACATACGTTTTAAAGCTCCTAAGGAACTCCGCGTCAAAGAATATTTTGCTTATGGTTTACAAAACTCTGTGTCAATCCATTCTTACATACTGCATCAAAGTTTGGGGCAATGCGGCCAAGACATTTATGATTGAACTTGAGAGAGCTCAGCGCATGGTTCTCAAGGTAATGCTTCGTAAACCATCTATCTTTTCTACTGACTTGCTTTATAAAGAATGTAGAGTATTGCGTGTCAGGCAATTGTTCATTCTAAAAGCTACAACGGCAATGCACAAATTAATACCTCTACGCCCAGAATATGAACAATTGATAAAAAAACGCAGATACAATGTTCCAATTCCTAAATTTCGATCGGCATTTGCCAGGCGACAGTCATTGGTGGCGGTGCCACGAATATACAATGTGGTATGCAGAAAAATTAACATTAAGAATGCTACTACTCACACAGTAAAACGACTCGTGGAGTCGTGGCTCTTGAACCTTGACTACGACTCCACTGAAGACCTGCTCCTTTAACTTCACCTACACACAACACACATACAGATACACACACATTCAGTCACATTACACATATACGCACTCAATTACTTTGCTCGTATAATATAACGTTATATACAAAGCACGAAATGTTGTATTGTATAAACTTTTTCTTTTTATGTTATTTTGTTTCAATGTATGTCAACCGTGTGTCCACAAGTACAACTTGAAATCTAGTAAAAGTACCTCGGCCGCCGCGATTCAAGCTGTGCTTAGTGCTGTGGTCATTAGAATAAGTTAATTTAATGTACAAACTTTCTTTCTGGAAATAAAACATTTTTATTATTATTATTATTATTAAAAGCAAATCGAATAATCATTGACATGGAAAAATATTTATAACGAGTGGTTTTTTCTATTGGAAGTTTATTTATTCTAGCATTGCTAACATATTCCACTTTCATATTTTTTCAAATATTGATAATATTATAACCCTTCTCTAATATTATGATTGTAAATATGATTTTCATAAAACGTTATTTCTCGAGCGTGCGTATATTTTTATTTCTGGTGTACGCAATGTTGTCACAATTGTTCACAATAATCAAAATATGTTTTGTTAGTTTTTATTACTTAAGCTTGATTAAACTATATACCATTCCTATAAGCGTTGGGACATTTTTAACGTTAGTTGAAAACTTTTCTCCATTATAGGCAGTACTGGGTGAAAATATTACCAAACCGAGTGAACCATTTAGGAAAATCGCGTCAAAATGAATGAAAAGAATATTTTCAAATTCCTAACAATATCAGAAAACATTACAGGAATGTACAGGAATTACACGATTTTAAGCATACACATGAAATATCTCGTCAAGTTGCGTTGCGTTTTGGAAATGGTTTTAATGTTTGTACTTTTGTACGTAAACCCCTTGAGCGCTTACTACGGGAACGATTGGATAGCCAGAGGTTATCTCACCGCCGAATTTGCCAAGGCATTTTGGACACTACCTTTAGCATCACCAAATCAACTATATATTATAAATGCATAAAGATCATCAGACGCGTTAACGTCTCATACCAAAATGACGAATCTTACATAAGAATACCAAACGATGTATATATACACAATTATCAACATTTCACTATTCGTCCTGGTGCAATTCATACTCTACGCGTCATTCGTACAGCAGGCGACACCGGAGCTGATCGATATATTCTCTTTAGGATGCTCCTTATTTTCTATGGTGTACGAAATACTGATGCAGTGCCGAAATCATATGGCGTTTGTAACGTACAGCGTGCTAATAATACTAATAAACAATATCTTAGTTTGTTTGAATAAATCTGTGCGTCGATTCCTGATGAAAGGAGATAGAATACCTTTACACGTGAAAGTAGACGCGGTCGAAATCAAACAATGGGCAACTTTATATGACAATTTAGTGATTTGCGCGAAACATATATGTATCAGCAAACAGGTACGTAGCTAGTCTTAGACTTGGAAAAAAATCTCGGTGATGACTCGAAAACGACCCAATTCAACACTTCGCTTTGAATGTGTGCTTAACAATTTTAATCAAATATGGCATCTTAAGTTGTAGGAATGTAGTACTAACCTTTTCATTTTTTTTATTCAATTTTACAATATGTATTTACATTATTATTTTCATTATTTTCACTTCAATATCACTATGCATTGTAACTCTCGATTCTTTCAGCCGCAATAACTTCGGTCCGGGAAAACTTATATGAACCGGACCCATTGCATTAGATGCCATATCATTTTTCCTTCATTCTCCATCCAATCTTTTATATTTTTCACCCTTTTTAGAGATTTAAATCACCTTTTTCATTTATTTGACATGTTTGTTTATATCTATGACGTTTCCCCTAGCAACGTTCAATTTACTCTTAAATTCCCTATTTTAGCTATATGACCTACGTTAAAATCTAATTTATTTCGAAATTAAATAGAAATGATTTGAAATTTGACGGTTGTCAAAGGCTGATATAAATAGAGGCCTTTGGCTGCTGTAGGAGCTTTTCGATTCATTCTTTTACCAGTTTCTTTTGGATTATTTTACTAGTCTGATACGAGTCTATTCTTTGTGGAGAATCATAATATACCAAACTCTCATTTACATTCCACAAATCGCTGCTGCCGCTGCTGCTGCCGAGGCTGTTACGTGAGAAGCCAAACTATTGGAGCTTCGGGTGTCCTATCGCCGGAGCTGACGCGCACCAGGTGCCAGTGAATCCCTGGAAGCGCCCTAATACTACGCGGCCCTGTGGAATCAAGCCCTCCACGGCGCCTCAAACTCACTGCCCGTGCCATCGTGCTCATCCCTGCAGTTTCCTTGTGCATCCTAAGCTGTAGAAGACGAACAAGGAAGATCAAGCTACCACACTATACACCTTCATCATACATACCTCTCACTTACACCTCCACTCATTCCCATCCGTTTATTATTTGTATTAGGTTTTATATTAAATTCCATATCCCTCTATTATTGGTCTTCTCATTTGTCGCTTCACGACAAATTGGCGCCCAACTTCAAATTCTTAGAACCCACACATCTCATTCACTTCATTTTGTTACATTTATCTCCCCTAGAATCATACTTTTATATCTCCCCGTATTATTATATTCTTTTAGATACATGTACATATTCTTGTAAGTATAACTATTTATAATATTCTATATTTGTAATTCTACTTTTACTTATTATCTTAGTTACTATCTATATTCTTAATTCTATTTTTACTTAATTTTTCTAAATTCCAAAACAATACTTTATCTAGTATTTTCATTATCATCTTCTCTTTGGCATTCTTTTTGGCCCATACATTTATTTATTTACTACCACATTCATATATTTTACTTTAATACATTTGTATTCATTCATACTAGATTCATAATTCCATTCCTTACTTAGTACTACTTTTCCTACCTTCTAAATTATTTTTTTTATTGATTTTTATGTTCTTAAGGGACCACTATTGCCCTTCTTCTTTTTTTAACAAGGGACTACTATTGCCCTTGTTCTCTACTATTGTCTTGTAAGGCCTTCTACTACTACTACTTCTACTATGGCCTTACTTAGACTCCTCCGGCACTGCCATGTGCTGTCCTATTTTCTTTTGAGCGGTTGGCAACTCGTTAAATAAGCCTAGGCTGGAGCGGCTGATCACTCCTTAAATAAGCCCTGATTACATTTTTTTTTCCACTCGTGGAGCGGATGACAACTCCCTCATAAATAAGCCTATTGTTATTTTGGAACCTCCTTCTAGAGTGGCAGTCATAGAATGTGAACTCCACCCTTATGGTATGAATGATAGCATGAGTGAAGAAGTTTGAATCAATGTAAGGTTGTATGGATGTGTGAAGCAGTGTTCCCTGGTTACTATTCGGACTTCTCTTATAAAAATTTTCTCTAGTCGAAAATTTTTCTGGGGTTTTGGGGGAAATGTAGGAAATGTAGTACTAACCTTTTCATTTTTGTTATTTACTTTTATTCAATTTTACAATATGTATTTACATTATTATTTTCACTTCAATATCACTATGCATTGTAACTCTCGATTCTTTCAGCCGCAATAACTTCGGTCCGGGAAAACTTATATGAACCGGACCCATTGCATTAGATGCCATATCATTTTTCCTTCATTCTCCATCCAATCTTTTATATTTTTCACCCTTTTTAGAGATTTAAATCACCTTTTTCATTTATTTGACATGTTTGTTTATATCTATGACGTTTCCCCTAGCAACGTTCAATTTACTCTTAAATTCCCTATTTTAGCTATATGACCTACGTTAAAATCTAATTTATTTCGAAATTAAATAGAAATGATTTGAAATTTGACGGTTGTCAAAGGCTGATATAAATAGAGGCCTTTGGCTGCTGTAGAGGCTTTTCGATTCATTCTTTTACCAGTTTCTTTTGGATTATTTTACTAGTCTGATACGAGTCTATTCTTTGTGGAGAATCATAATATACCAAACTCTCATTTACATTCCACAAATCGCTGCTGCCGCTGCTGCTGCCGAGGCTGTTACGTGAGAAGCCAAACTATTGGAGCTTCGGGTGTCCTATCGCCGGAGCTGACGCGCACCAGGTGCCAGTGAATCCCTGGAAGCGCCCTAATACTACGCGGCTCTGTGGAATCAAGCCCTCCACGGCGCCTCAAACTCACTGCCCGTGCCATCGTGCTCATCCCTGCAGTTTCCTTGTGCATCCTAAGCTGTAGAAGACGAACAAGGAAGATACAAGCTACCACACTATACACCTTCATCATACATACCTCTCACTCTACACCTCCACTCATTCCCATCCGTGTTTAATTATTTTGTATTAGGTCTTTTATATTAAATTCCATATCCCTCTATTATTGGTCTTCTCATTTGTCGCTTCACGACAAAGTCCATCTAAAGACAGTGTTTCAAAAGTGTACAAATTATGACGCCAAAATGTATACATTGGATTTCTTACCATAAATATAGACAAAATATTTATGGTATGAAATACAGTTTTAATTATTTTACTCAATATTCTTAGAAATGACTCTTGGGCGGCTATTGTGGTTGGAAAAGAGAGTTCTAATTAATTTTGAAGCGAGAGCATTATGAACGCTAGACGTCTTAAATCTGTCCAACCAAGTGTTATCTTTTTGACAGTTTGAACTTTTTCGTGAAAAGTGATCGGAACTTAGGGTTGCACAGAGCTCTAGTAATTGGCGGATTGATCATCTTTTGTTTACAAAGGCGTAAATGACAAACACTGGCCGTCTCTTTTACTCTCAATATTTTTGTTTCGCCATCTCTTTTACATTGTTTAACAATGTAGTGAAATTTACACAAAATAAAAATTGACCATTCATGCTGCCCTGCATTCGAAACGCTTTTTTTCGGTTGTTTTGTGAGCGTATAACATATCTATAGAAATCTTTGGTTATATTATTATATATATTAGGAACATTATCTTTTTCAGACCGCAAGTAGATGTAGTAGTGGTCTCAAAGAAGATGTAGTGTCAAAAGTAGAAATAGCTATCTTATGATGGTATGAACACTTAGAGCGCAAGAGTGAAAGGAGAATAGCAAAGCGAGTTCATTGTACGAATGTGGATCGGTATCCTACACGAGCCGGGGACGAACCAGAAGGACTTACCTTGACCAAATTGGTCGAGTCCTTAAGAAGGCTGGGGCCCCAAGTAAAAGGGATAAAAGAGCTTATATGAAAAGATTGACGCATGTGAATGAAGCTAGGGAAGTATGTCAGGACCGCGCAAAGTGGCGTTCCATCATCTCTGCCTCCCCTCTGGGACCAAGGCGTGAGCTTTATTTATTTTTTCAGATTATGTGCGAAATCATGTTTTCGGGTACTTCACTATGTTACAATAATTTACCACTTTGTGGAGATTATGATAAAAGAGGTACTATATATAATTATCATAATTCATTTTTTTTTCATTTTCTGTAACTCCTCTTTTAATGTCAATTGCACAGTCGTTAATTAAATAACTTTGCAAATGAATCATTATTTTAGAACAAATTTGCTTTGCAATAAAAGGTTATACTGAGCTTAAGTTAAAAGATAGACATTATATGCTGTTGCGGACTATTTTCTAGAACTTCAGCAAACTTTTCAGTACCTAGGAAAATATTCTCCCGATATTGGAACATTCTCCCTTAGTGCTTCATTTCTTTATTGTTGATAGACTATATATTCTATAGTCTTCCTCGATAAAGGGCTACCGAATACTCAAAGTATTCTTCAAATCCGACCAGTTCCCGAGATTAGAGTTTCAAACAAACTTTTCAGGTTATATAACATTACCTGAAGAGTTAATGTTATAAACCTGAAGAGTTTAGTTCAGTACCTTCATTATTGCATTTCAAATTATTGATCTAGTGAAATAAGGTTTTTTGTATTTAAATTATGTTAGCCAGTCTGTCTAGTTGATGAACTTTTCAATGAAGAGAGTTCCGTTGCTCCTTGCCCCTTCAGGTGAAAAACTAACCCTGAGACGGATCCTATGACGCGCATTAACTTGCTACTTACCTTCCCCACTTATTTGTTATATTTATCGTTTGCACGTTTCCTTAGTCTATTTTTCCTATACGCTTCATTTTGTAACAATGTGTCAGCCACCTTGTAATTCCATCAGCAGTGTAAAAAGCACAAGGTTCAAAGGTACAAATAATGATGTATACTTTAGCATAGTCATTCTGGCCCTTTTTCCAACCGGGTAGCCTGTTATTGATATTTATAACGATTAATAAGAATTCATATTACAGCCAGGTTACGATTGTCTAAGTGTGAATACATAAGTCTGGGCAGTCTGGTATATCATGTACTAATAATATCATCCATGATGATTGCTGCACAAAAAGTGCAGAATGAAAGATTACTGATGAAAAGGTTGTTGAGCAAGATCCTCGTGTCTTTATCAGCATGTAAGTATAATCTTCTTTTGAGATAATTTATGTTTAGGTAGATAAAGTTGTCAGGTGATTGCTGCTAAGAGGGGCAAAGATACCCAAAGATTCGCATTTTGAAGACTTAGCTGCTGTTACGAAGAATAAACTCATCTTAATACCATCCATTAAATATATGTAAGAAGATGAAAACCAAAGAGGCAATGTGTATGAAAATAACCTTTTACTTAGAATAAACCATTTTACAATAAAATGGACGAAATATCTAATAAAATGTCCTCGTAAACTAGAATTTTATTTTAGAAAAGTAAGCAATTGGTACCATTAGCTGTGCCCCGGTGCATTACCCACGATTAATCAATTTGCTAGTATATACGTACACGATTAAAAGGGCAGAGCGACTGCAGAAAACTCATTATATAAAAGCGTGGGAAATGCTATTAACGAATCACATAGATTGAGTTTATTTTACGATCATGATTTTTAAAATAGGTTTTATACTCTTGTTCATATGTAATTTTAAGTTTTTAAATACAGGATCTTATTTTATTGTTCGCAGATCCTGATTCAACTGAGTATAGGTTGGTGAAAGACCTGAACCGCCGAGTGTCCAAGGAACCCATAATAGAACTTATGTCCACAATGCCCTTAAGTTCTTCGTTTATAATAACTATTTTTTCCATCACAACATCCTATATCATTTTACTATTGCAAGTCAATAGTGTTGTGTAAATGGTAGTCTTGTCTATGGAGTACTTGCCTCATTAAAATGATAGCAGGTTAGGGCTTTTCACTTTTAAAAACTTCATGGAAAAAATCTTCGGTGCCGAAACATGTGTTTCAATGTGCACTAAGCTCTAAATAATATTATTATGGTGAATTTAAAAACAATAATATTTTTTCCTCCTGCCAGTAAAAGCTTTATTTTCTATTATTAACTTATTCTTTTGAGAAAAAATGGAAAATAAAACAGTATTCATCATGTAAAAAATGGTAATTATTTTAAGTTATTAATAAATAAATTAAAATATAACTTACCAATATAACAGGTTATAATTTATTTTGACAATTGAATGCAAAAATAAACAGTATTTTGAAAATAGAGACATAGAGATCATATTATTTGGTAACGCCATGTTTTTGTGTACAACATGACTACAAGCCGGACTACAAACTATATAAAATAAAATTATTGAATACTGTTGTCATAAATTAGCTACTTAACTGTGGAATTTCTTTGGGATTACTAGTGTACCTATTATAGGTGACAATTACTTCTTACCTATGTTGTGAACTGTCTGATAAATTAATTATTTAACTTAAAAATCATAACATCTAAGTAGAATATTTGTTATCTGAAACATTACAGAGAGAGAGCGGTACCAACGACATAACACCAATAAATCATGTAATGACTATGTTTGTAATCAAAACCACGTATTCTTAATTCCTATTAATAATTAACTTTATCATTGTATTGACATGGATATTATTAAAAAAATATATTTTATTAATGTATAACACATCATTTGAAAAAAGCCCTTTTAAACAAGGAAGAAGTGAAGCAATATATTGGCTAACTAAGGCTTAACATTTGATCGAGCAGATTACGTTACCTCCCCCTGAGTTGCAAGAATGCCAAAGCAAAGTCGTGTATATGGCCGCTGTAGAAAGATTTATGACAGATATTATAACAGCATGGTTCCCACTTTATTGTTTGTTATTTTGTATATTAGGGTTACATGACATCTGATATCTTTTTACGGGGCAAACAGTTTTTAGGAACTTTAGTAAAGTGCACCAAGTGTAACATGATGAGAGTTAAAATCTTTTTCTTCTACCAGTAATCTCAATAAAGAAATAAAAAAATATACATGACGTAAACTTATAGGTACAATTCTAACACTAAACATTAAATTTAAAGTTTATTCGAACTATATGCATATACTATAGTCACGTACTTATTATGTTGTGTGTTATCTATAATTAAATCGATAGGAAATAACCTCTACTTCATAGGTGTGTTATTTTATCTTCTGTGGAAATGGTTTTATGTACCTTTAGTGTTAGGTAATAAGATTCATTTAATGTATTTATGAATGCTTTATTAAACTACATATAAGAAAAGGTTCAGTCTCCTTTATTACTCCCAGTGTCATCTTTGGTATAATGAAAATGAATATATGTTTATAACAAAAGCTGTGGGATTTTATATTTTTATTCATTATTTCTTGCACTAAATTATCAGTCGAACAGGCTATATTGTTCCACTGCAAGGTACAGGCGTGAAAGATCGAGCAGTAACCTACTATGCGAGCCTTTTAATGCATTATATTATATATTACCGGGTATAAGAGACCTTACATCTGTTGTCTCTGGTGACGGGTGCAGTGTGGCATTGATGGATAACAATAACTGTCTATCAGTTGTTGAGCGTTCTGACCGTCCTGTATGTACACTTAATAATATAAATAAGAATTACACCTTTATACTCATACGCAAGCCATAATTTATTTTATTATTTTTATTTAATTGTTTGAACGCCAGGAATCCTAACGTGTCAGAAATTCTATTATTTCTGACGCTTTTAGGTGTCACTGGCATTCAAAGGGTTATAATAACCTACACGTTAAATAAAGAAACTGAAATATTATTTTTAAACAATTTTTTTATTATTATGTTAACAAGACACAAACAACTTATAATTGTCTTTTAGAAGCAAATGGACAATCTGTCTTATTGATGGATTCTTGGTTCATGGTTGGGCTATAAGAGCTGCACTTGGCCTATACGTCTTGATTCAGCTGTAATATTATGATAATATTATTAAGAGTTGCTCCAAGTACCGCCGGTAATAAATAGCTGCCCAGACAAAACAAAGACCAGACAGAAACAAAACCCAGACCAAACCAAAACTGGGTGACACCCACTCTATATTGATCTGCTTTATCGTAGCTAGTCTGTGAAAGCCCTTGACGACCTTGAAAATGTCTGAATTGTAACCTGGAAATAATTGAAACGTATTATTTAGTGAGGTTTCATGAAAAGATTGCATATTTGTACCACTGATAATACGAATATATGTATAGAAAGCTTTAAAAGTCGAGCTTGTAATATTTCCTTAATGCATCTTTATTGTTTTTAACGTACTTTTTTCTTTAATTTCTTTATTTTTATTTATTCCATAAATCCACAACAACTCACAGTTTCCCAACATTATGGCATACATAGAAGATTGAACAAAGAAAACATTGCGAGACATAAAATTTGTCAAGTACATGGATACAATAATAATAAATGATCACTAATAGTCAACAATACATTATAATTAGCAAAGACACATAATACTGCAATCGGTCTAAATGATGAGACATCATTATCACAATTAGCTTTAGGGACCGGAGTGACCCTAGAGATTTTCCACAAGTCAGGGTAGCGAGAAGTGGACAGAGCAAGGTTAAAAAGGTAAAGGAGTGGTTTCATAAAGCCTGATATGCAATCCCTTGCTAAGAACACAGGGATACCATCTGGACCACCCGCCGATCGAGTTTTAAGTCGCTTAACTGCTTCTATCAAATTAGAGCCCTCGACTGCATCAACAGAAATGCAAGTAGCATTATACTGATCACTAGCAGCCCGGAAATCCTCTTCAGGGTCTAGCGAAGGGGCCTCACTTCGGTAAACCGAACTGAAATAATCCGCAAATGCATCCGCTGCCTCCTGTTCAACAACCTCGTCATCACCGACCCGGTACACATTCCTATGCTGTCTATCATTTTTCCTATCTTTGATGTATTCCCAGAATCGAGCTGGATCGTCTATTAATTTTTGTTCTGTCAATTGTATATGCTTTTTAAATGCAGAATCAATTAAGGTTTTTACGTGCCATCTGTAGTAATTATATAATTCCTTGTTGTAAAGCTTACCTTCGGCTTTGTAACGCTTTAAATGATAATACTTATTACGTTTATTATTAATAATATTAGCATTAAACCAATTAGGGTGCACGTACTTAGGACTCGTCTTAGGAGGGCGCTTAACTGGCACGTGTTGACTAATACATCCGTAAAGTTGCTCATAAAATATTTTAATTGCATCATTAATGTCATCAGCCAATAACATATCCGACCAATCAATAACACTAATTGCTGCGTATAGACTCTGAAAGTCTGCCTTACGCCAATCGTAATTTGGACTAGTATTTTGGTGTTTCGTAGTGAGTGGAGGGTACGGTGACAACGCTGGCATACCTTTGTAAGATTTTAATGTAACCTCCAGTTGGGGATGGTATCCATCTATAGGTGCTAATATATCCAACAGAAACTATTCATGTATTTTATTTATTAATTAACAAGAATCTATTGTGTTTGAATTCACTAGCTTTGATTTTCTATTGTGTCTGGAATGCGGGTGGTTCAAGGATTAAGCCAATCTGCTTCGAACATATCTACTAGGTGGTAGAAACGATACTGAGTCGTCTATGTTGGTACCACCGCAGTGCCAGATATCGTCCTGTGAAACGGGACTGTTATGCACTTTGTATTTCGGGATGAGAGCACTGCAACTAGTTAAATTACCGGTAAGAGACATAACATCTGAGCGCAATGCGGCATTGACGAAGAATAATAACTGTCTAACAGTTGTTGGTCTCCATCAATGCCGCTCTGTCATGACTGAGCGTATCACTTACCATCAGGTGAGCGTCCAGACCATCCTGTACACTTTATTATAAAAAAACTTCCTATGGAAACTGTGTGGGTAATCCTATGCAGAGGGTCGTTAACGGCTGATGATCGAAAAACCAAAACTATAACATATGAATATAGCAATAATTGTTCATTAGTGAATTCCACTTGCGAACTTCCTCAAACCACACATGCAATTGGCGGACAATCGTTTTCGTCGTGTCTATCGCCCACTAATAGATCTCTCACGAATAGTGTCTGCTCGCAAATAAGCACTTTAACTGACCAGACTCGTTAGACACGTCTGCGTTTGTCCGTACGCACTGGCACTTTCGCTGGCACGGGTCAAGTTACATTGGTCACTGTGTAATGACACATTGCAGTGGGTTGGAGCCTTTGATGAGGGTATAAACTGTTGAGGCGGAAAGCTGATAGTAAATATGAGAATAACGCGAGGCCACCGCCTCCTTACTCGTTAATGTAGACTTTGATTGATGACGTACGATATTGAAGCTGTGACATAGTTTTGTTGGGAAACTAAATTTAAAAAAATATAATATATCCGTCTCCCATGCCTGTCGAGTGCCGGAGGCTCATTGGTGTTGACTGTTGCCTTCCGATCTGGAGGGTACAGGTTCAAATCCCACCATATACCAATGTCTTTTCGACTTTTCGATATTTAGTGTACATTAACCTACCGCTTATTCGATATCGGAATCGTGCGGAAACCCCACGCCTACGAAGAAATTTCAAAGGTAGTATGTAGCGTCGGCCAATACGCACTGGGCCCGCGAAGACGACTGAGACCTATTCACCCTATACGGGTAGGCTCGTACCCCTCCGTGAGGACGTATAATAATGAGCTGACGATGATAATGATGCCTGTCGAGGGCGTAGGCAACAGTTCTTAAATGGTACTCGTCTGGAATATACCATATATTATCCCACAAGTGACTTATGAACAAATTATTTAATTTTTTATCCCAAAAAGTATTGATTCGTGATATGTTTACAAAACGACTGAAAACAATGTTCCGAATGCAGCGACAGCAAACATACACACATTTCGAATGAGCGTACATTTACCGCAACAAATAGCCTACAACTGTATTCTCTTTGGCGTTTCGTTTTTGAGGCACGGGTGGCGTATCTACCTTTATACTCGTATATATGTACAGAATATCATTGCCCACACATTGTTGAACTGTCAACCTACGGTCAAAAGCGAATCAAATAGTCATTGACATGGAAAAATATTTATAACGAGTGGTTTTTTCTATTGGAAGTTTATTTATTCTAGCATTGCTAACATATTCCACTTTCATATTTTTTCAAATATTAATGATATTATAACCCTTCTCTAATATTATGATTGTAAATATGATTTTCATAAAACGTTATTTCTACGGCGTGCGTATATTTTTATTTCTGGTGTAGGCAATGTTGTCACAATTGTTCACAATAATCAAAATATGTTTCGTTAGTTTTTATTACTTAAGCTTGATTAAACTATATACCATTCCTATAAGCGTTGGGACATTTTTAACGTTAGTTGAAAACTTTTCTCCATTATAGGCAGTACGGGGTGAAAAATATTACCAAACCGAGTGAACCATTTAAGAAAATCGCGTCAAAATGAATGAAAGAAAATTTTCAAATTCCTAACAATATCAGAAAACATTACAGGAATGTACAGGAATTACACGATTTTAAGCATACACAAGAAATATCTCGTCAAGTTGCGTTGCGTTTTGGAAATGGTTTTAATGTTTGTACTCTTGTACGTAAACCCCCTGAGCGTTTACTATGGGAACAATTGGATAGCCAGAGGTTATCTCACCGCCGAATTTGCCAAGGCATTCTTGGACACTACCTTTAGCATCACCAAATCAACTATATATTATAAATGCATAAAGATCATCAGACGCGTTAACGTCTCATACCAAAATGACGAATCTTACATAAGAAATACCAAACGATTATATATATACAATTATCAACATTTCACTATTCGTCCTGGTACAATTCATACTCTACGCGTCATTCGTACAGCAGGCGACACCGGAGCTGATCGATATATTCTCTTTAGGATGCTCCTTATTTTCTATGGTGTACGAAATACTGATGCAGTGCCGAAATCATATGGCGTTTGTAACGTACAGCGTGCTAATAATACATACAATATAATAAAACAATATCTTAGTTTGTTTGAATAAATCTGTGCGTCGATTCCTGATGAAAGGAGATAGAATACCTTTACACGTGAAAGTAGACGCGGCCGAAATCAAACAATGGGCAACTTTATATGACAATTTAGTGATTGCGCGAAACTACTTAATGTAGTTTCAGCAAACAGGTACGTAGCTAGTCTTAAAGACTTCGAAAAAATCTCGGTGAAGACTCGAAAACGACGACCCAATTCAACACTTCGCTTTGAATGTGTGCTTAACAATTTTAATCAAATATGCCATCTTAAGTCCACCTAAAGACAGTGTTTCAAAAGTGTACAAATTATGACCCAAAATGTATACATTGGATTTCATACCATAAATATAGACAAAATATTTATGGTATGAAATACATTTTAATTATTTACTCAATATTCTTAGAAATGACTCTTGGGCGGCTATTGTAGTTGGAAAAAGAGAGTTCTAATTAATTTTCAAACGAGAGCATTATGAACGCCTAACGTCTAAAATCTGTCCAACCAAGTGTTATCTTTTTGACAGTTTGAACTTTTTCGTGAAAAGTGATCGGAACTTAGGTTGCACAGAGTCTAGTAATTGCGGATTGATCATCTTTTGTTTACAAAGGCGTAAATGACAAAACACTGGCCGTCTCTTTTACTCTCAATATTTGTTTCGCCATCTCTTTACATTGTTTAACAATGTAGTGAAATGTACACAAAATATAAAAATTGACCATTCATGCTGCCGCTGCATTCGAAACGCTTTTTATTCGGTTGTTTTGTGAGCGGATAACATATCTATAGAAATATTTGGTTATATTATTATATATATTAGGAACATTATCTTTTTCAGACCGCAAGTAGATGTAGTAGTGGTCTGAAAGAAGATGTAGTGTCAAAAGTAGAAAAAGCTTCTTATGATGGTCTGAACACTTAGAGCGCAAGAGTGAAAGGAGAATAGCAAAGCGAGTTCATTGTACGAAGTGGATCGTGTATCCTACACGAGCCGGGGACTACCCAGAAGGACTTACCTGACCAAATTGGTCGAGTCCTTAAGAAGGCTGGGGCCCCAAGTAAAGGGATAAAGAGCTTATATGAAAAGATTGACGCATGTGAATGAAGCTAGGGAAGTATGTCAGGACCGCGCAAGTGGCGTTCCATCATCTCTGCCTTCCCTCTGGGACCAAGGCGTGAGCTTTATTTTTTTTTTTCAGATTATGTGCGAAATCATGTTTTCGGTACTTCACTATGTTACAATAATTTACCACTTTGTGGAGATTATGAAAAGAGGTACTATATATATAACTATACATAATTCATTTTTTTTCATTTTCTGTAACTCCTCTTTTATGTCAATTGCACAGTCGTTAATTAAACATCTTTGCAAATAATGCATTATTTTAGAACAAATTTGCTTTGCTTTAAAAGGTTATACTGAGCTTAAGTTAAAAGATAGACATTAATGCTGTTGCGGATTTTTTCTAGAACTTCAGCAAACTTTTCAGTACCTAGGAAATATTCTCCCGATATTGGAACATTCTCCCTTGGTGCTTCATTTCTTTTATTGTTGATAGACTATATATTCTATAGTCTTCCTCGATAAGGGGTACCGAATACTCAAAGTATTCTTCAAATCCGACCAGTTCCCGAGATAGAGTGTTCAAACAAACTCTTCAGGTTATAACATTACCTGAAGAGGTAATGTTATAAACCTGAAGAGTTTTAGTTCAGTACCTTCATTATTGCATTTCAAATTATTGATCTATGAAATGAAGGTTTTTGTATTTAAATTATGTTAGCCAGTCTGTCTAGTTGATGAACTATTCAATGAAGAGAGTTCCGTTGCTCCTTGCCCCTTCAGGTGAAAAACTAACACTAAGACGGATCCTATGACGCGCATTAACTTGCTGCTTACCTTCCCCATGTATTTGTTATATTTACGTTTGCATGTTTCCTTAGTCTATTTTCCTATACGCTTCATTTTGTAACAATGTGTCAGCCACCTTGTAATTCCATCAGCAGTGTACAAGCACAAGGTTCAAAGGTACAAATAATGATGTATATGCTAAAGTCATTCTAGCCCTTTTTCCAACCGGGTAGGCCTGTTGTTGATATTTATAACGATTAATAAGAATGTCATATTACAGCCAGGTTACGATTGCCTAAGTTGTGAATACATAAGTCTGGGCGGTCTGGTATATCATGTACTAATAATATCATCCATGATGATTGCGCACAAAAGTGCAGAATGAAAGATTACTGATGAAAAGGTTGTTGAGCAAGATCCTCGTGTCTTTACACATGTAAGTATAATCTTTTTTGATAATTTATGTTAGGTAGATAAGTTGTTAGTGATTGCTGCTAAGAGGGCAAAGACACCCAAAGATTCGCATTTTGAAGACTTAGCTGCTGTTACGAAGAATAAACTCATCTTAATACCATCCATTAAATATATGTAAGAAGATATGGGAAATGGCAAACATCATACGAGCGATCACTCGCCGGTGTGCGGGAGCGCGGTCGCCGTATGACTTATATTTATAACCTCGGCTGAGAGGTCCGAGCGCTCCGTTCTCACACAGCCCGCGAGTGAACGTCCTCGATTGTCCCACGGTATTGCCGCCTACGTCACAACTTTGTTATTGTTTAATGTACGCATCTCTATTGGATAAATAATGTTTGAAAATACTTAGGCCAATGCCTAATGAAGTTATATTCATAGGATTGGTTATAATGTAGATTGTGTGATTGGTAGGAGTTATTTAGCCAGTAAGAATGATTATTAAAATTGTATATATAGTGGTAATGTTTTAAAATAAATAATACTACTACTCAGATCGCAACAAAGGTCGCATTTCTCGCGTACTACAATCTGCCGCTAACACCTTAGGAGATTGGTTTAGGAAATGGCGTATCGAGGTGAACCCCGAGAAAAGTGCAGCAATGCTCTTTTCACGGGGCCCATCGCGAGATCTGCCAAGAAACTTAGCCGAAGCACAGTACGCGACCTGAAACAGATCACTCTTTTTGGCCAACCGATCCCCTGGGAGAAGAAGGTCAAATACTTAGGCGTCATCTTAGATAGGGGACTTTCGTTCGCACAACACATTAGGACAGTCAGGAACAGAGCTGCCTTCTTCCAAGGCAGGCTTTATCATCTCATAGGTAGGAAGAGTAAAATGTCACTTAGAAATAAGTTGACAATTTACAAAGCTTGCATTCGACCCGTCATGACGTACGCTAGTGTCGTCTTCGCACACGTAGCTCCCTCATTGTTGAATCGCCTTCAGCGAATTCAAAACAAAATTCTACGCGCCGCGGCAAACTCTCCCTGGTATATTAGGAACATCGACCTACATAGGGACCTCGACATTCCCTCTATTAAGTCATTTATGAAAGAAGCGTCCCGTCGCTTCTTCGATAACGCGTCCAATCACATCAACCCGCTCGTTGCCCAAGCGGCAAACTATCTGCCCATGAAGGGTGTTCGATTTAAACATCGCCGACCGAGGCACATATTACTCGACCCAGATGACACTATGACAGAGGCCAACGCGCCTTTCACTCACACTCAGCACACTGTACATCGTACACGAACACTAGGACACCGCATCCGCCGGCGGACGCGTGATTCCCAATCCTCACAGCGTCTCACTCCGTCATATTCCTCCCTCGTCCGAGGGACGGCACTAAGTCGAGGTTCGAGCCCTAGTGGGCGCCCTTAGTGGCCGTCCTTCTTCTCCTACTTCGATAGGTATCCGGAACGGTCTCGTGCCGCGACCGAGCCAATCATCGGCTGAGCTAGGCTCGCCATTTTCATCCGGTGACGTCGTCAAGGCCATCTGCGGCCAACAACAAAATCCTTTCCAAAAAAAAAAAAAAAAAACAATATTCAGCAATCGGACATCGAGCCTCTCATTTTACCCGAGCACGAACACCCCCAACATTGGTGACCACCGACGAACCTACCTGCTTCTACAATGCCTGACGAACAAACCGTGAAGACACAAGAAGAGCAAACTGCGATGTCCACGCCGTCTCCGTGCAGTCGAGGCTCCTACCATTTTGGCGAGAAATTCCCAGAGCCTGGTTCATACAATTTGAAGCCGTAATCGATCCCTTGAAGACATCAGACGACCAGAAATTCCGGTACCTCCTTCAACAACTACAGACGACAGACCTGCAACAGCTAACAGATATTTTATACAATCCGCCCGCTTCTGACAAATACCTCGCTGTGAATCGACTCCTCACCGTCTACGACAAATCAGATGTCAAGAACTTCCAAAAACTAATCAGCGGTCTTGAACTCGGAGACCAGAAGCCCACTCAACTATTGAGGAAGATGCGCGAACTCGTAAGCGGAATGATTACCGAAGAGGGTCTCAAAGTTGAATGGCTGAAGCACCTACCAACGCAAGTTCGTGTCGTGCTATCAGTCAACACGGAATCATCGCTGGATACCTTAGCAGCCATGGCAGACAAGATGTCAGAATACACGGAAGGTCCAAATATTGCCGCCGTATCAACTTGCTCAACGGGAACAACGACGACACAAATCGACGTGTTAGCAAAACAAGTGGAAAAGCTTTCATTAGAAATCGCCGAACTACGCCGCGGACAATCAACAAGACACGTACCACGATATCGTCGTCCCTTTCACGCACGCTTCCGTTCTCGCTCGCGCTCAAACTCGCGACGAGGGCCCATCGGACAAAATCGGACATCGAGCCTCTCATTTTACCCGAGCACGAACACCCCCAACAAAGATGATGAAATATATGTAGAATAAACCATTTTTCAATAAAATGGACGAAATATCTAAAAAATGTCCTCGTAAACTAATATGACTGACAGCAAATGAGGATACTTTGGGAGAAGATATAAACTTCATTGCTTTCTTTATTATACTAGTATTGCGTATTAGTGTAACTATATTTACTTATTGTGAACAGGTTTCAAGTAGGTAATCTAAACATATAAATACAATTATATATGAATATATACAGAATTTTATTTTAGAAAAGTAAGCAATTTGTACCATTAGCTGTGCCCCGCGGCATTACCCACGATTAATAAATTTGCTAGTATATACGTACACAATTAAAAAGGCAGAGCGACTGCAGAAAACTCATTATATAAAAGCGTGGGAAATGCTATTAACGAATCACATAGATTGAGTTTATTTTACGATCATGATTTTTAAAATAGGTTTTATACTCTTGTTCATATGTAATTTTAAGTTTTTAAATACAGGATCTTATTTTATTGTTCGCAGATCCTGATTCAACTGAGTATAGGTTGGTGAAAGACCTGAACCGCCGAGTGTCCAAGGAACCCATAATAGAACTTATGTCCACAATGCCCTTAAGTCCTTCGTTTATAATAACTATTTTTTCCATCACAACATCCTATATCATTTTACTATTGCAAGTCAATAGTGTTGTGTAAATGGTAGTCTTGTCTATGGAGTACTTACATCATTCTCCGTGTTTTATCCTATTTCAAAACTTAATGGAAAAAATCTTCGGTGCCGAAACATGTGTCAATGTGCACTAAGTTCTAAATAATATTATTATGGTGAATTTAAAAACAATATTATTTTTTCCTCCTGCCAGTAAAAACTTTATTTTCTATTATTAACTTATTCTTTTGAGAAAAATTAGAAAATAAAACAGTATTCATCATGTAAAAGTGGTAATTATTTTAAGTCATTAATAAATAAATTAAAATATAACTTACCAATATACCAGGTTATAATTTATTTTGACAATTGAATGCAAAAATTAGCAATATTTTTGAAAATAGAGACATAGAGATCATATTATTTGGTAACGCCATGTTTTTGTGTAGCTGTGCCGGACTACAAACTATATAAAATAAAGGTATTGAATACTGTTGTCATAAATTAGCTACTTAACTGTGGAATTTCTTTGGGATTACTAGTGTACCTATTATAGGTGACAATTACTTCTTACCTATGTTGTGAACTGTCTGATAAATTAATTATTTAATTGAAAAATCATAACATCTAAGTAGAATATTCATGTATGAAACTTTAAAGATCTGATTTTTATGGTGGTATCAACGACATAACATCATTAAATCATGTAACGACTATGTTTGTAATCAAAACCACGTATTCTTAATTCCTATTAATAATTAACTTTACCGTTGTACTGACATGGATATTATTAAAAAAATATATTTAATTAATGTAGTAATACATCATTTGAAAAAAGCCCTTTTAAATAAGGAAGAAGTGAAGCAATATATTGGCTAACTAAGGCTTAACATTTGATCGAGCAGATTACGTTACCTCCCCCTGAGTTGCAAGAATGCCAAAGCAAAGTCGTGTATATGGCCGCTGTAGAAAGATTTATGACAGATATTATAACAGCATGGTTCCCACTTTATTGTTTGTTATTTTGTATATTAGAATCAAACGCCTTAGAACAAGTAACACATTTGAAAGTACACAATAGTCTCGTAGTTGCATAAAGTAAGTTTAAATATTTATTTTAGTATTTTTACTTACATAACCACAAACCTGAATGATTTAGTACGGGATTCAATAAATTTACTGTTGAAAAAACTTGTATTGGAGGCCCCGCCAAGACGAGCCAAGCGTTACCTACCATTTCTCGAAGTGTTTTGTCGTATTACATAAAACTGGTTTCTGATGAATCAGCTGGTTGAAATTAGGGTCGCTAGAATTAAGCCGTGTAGAATTGTAGATTCAGAAGCTTGTCTCTACATGACATCTGATATCTTTTTACGGGGCAAACAGTTTTTAGGAACTTTAGTAAAGTGCACCAAGTGTAACATGATGAGAGTTAAAATCTTTTTCTTCTACCAGTAATCTCAATAAAGAAATAAAAAAATATACATGACGTAAACTTATAGGTACAATTCTAACACTAAACATTAAATTTAAAGTTTATTCAAACTATATGCATCTACTATAGTCACGTACTTATTATGTTGTGTGTTATCTATAATTAAATCGATAGGAAATAACTTATACTTCATAGGTGTGTTATTTTATCTTCTGTGGAAATGGTGTTATGTACCTTTAGTGTTAGGTAATAAGATTCATTTAATGTATTTATGAATGCTTTATTAAACTACATATAAGAAAAGGTTCAGTCTCCTTCATTACTCCCAGTGTCATCTTTGGTATCATGAAAATAAATATATGTTTATAACAAAAGCTGTGAGATTTTATATTTTTATTCATTATTTCTTGCACTAAATTATCAGTCGAACAGGCTATATTGTTCCACTGCAAGGTACAGGCGTGAAAGATCGAGCAGTAACCTACTATGCGAGCCTTTTAATGCATTATATTATATATTACCGGGTATAAGAGACCTTACATCTGTTGTCTCTGGTGACGGGTGCAGTGCGGCATTGATGGATAACAATAACTGTCTATCAGTTGTTGAGCGTTCTGACCGTCCTGTATGTACACTTAATAATATAAATAAGAATTACACCTTTATACTCATACGCAAGCCATAATTTATTTATTATTTTTATTTAATTGTTTGAACGCCAGGAATCCTAACGTGTCAGAAATTCTATTATTTCTGACGCTTTAGGTGTCACTGGCATTCAAAGGGTTATAATAACCTACACGTTAAATAAAGAAACTGAAATATTATTTTTAAACATTTTTTTTTATTATGTTAACAAGACACAAACAACTTATAATTGTCTTTTAGAAGCAAATGGACAATCTGTCTTATTGATGGATTCTTGGTTTATGGTTGGGCTATAAGAGCTGCACTTGGCCTATACGTCTTGATTCAGCTGTAATATTATGATAATATTATTAAGAGTTGCTCCAAGTACCGCCGGTAATAAATAGCTGCCCAGACCAAAACTCGTGGGTGACACCCACTCTATATTGATCTGCTTTATCGTAGCTAGTCTGTGAAAGCCCTTGACGACCTTGAAAATGTCTGAATTGTAACCTGGAAATAATTGAAACGTATTATTTAGTGAGGTTTCATGAAAAGATTGCATATTTGTACCACTGATAATACGAATATATGTATAGAAAGCTTTAAAAGTCGAGCTTGTAATATTTCCTTAATGCATCTTTATTGTTTTTAACGTACTTTTTTCTTTAATTTCTTTATTTTTATTTATTCCATAAATCCACAACAACTTACAGTTTCCCAACATTATGGCATACATAGAAGATTGAACAAAGAAAACATTGCGAGACATAAAATTTGTCAAGTACATGGATACAATAATAATAAATGATCACTAATAGTCAACAATACATTATAATTAGCAAAGACACATAATACTGCAATCGGTCTAAATGATGAGACATCATTATCACAATTAGCTTTAGGGACCGGAGTGACCCTAGAGATTTTCCACAAGTCAGGGTAGCGAGAAGTGGACAGAGCAAGGTTAAAAAGGTAAAGGAGTGGTTTCATAAAGCCTGATATGCAATCCCTTGCTAAGAACACAGGGATACCATCTGGACCACCCGCCGATCGAGTTTTAAGTCGCTTAACTGCTTCTATCAAATTAGAGCCCTCGACTGCATCAACAGAAATGCAAGTAGCATTATACTGATCACTAGCAGCCGGAAATCCTCTTCAGGGTCTAGCGAAGGGGCCTCACTTCGGTAAACCGAACTGAAATAATCCGCAAATGCATCCGCTGCCTCCTGTTCAACAACCTCGTCATCACCGACCCGGTACACATTCCTATGCTGTCTATCATTTTTCCTATCTTTGATGTATTCCCAGAATCGAGCTGGATCGTCTATTAATTTTTGTTCTGTCAATTGTATATGCTTTTTAAATGCAGAATCAATTAAGGTTTACGTGCCATCTGTAGTAATTATATCATTCCTTGTTGTTAAGCTTACCTTCGGCTTTGTAACGCTTTAAATGATAATACTTATTACGTATATTATTAACTAGCTTTTGCCCGCGGCTTCGCTCGCATTAAATTCGGGATAACACGGTACTTTCTTTTATCACTATACATAGGATTCCCAAACATAGGATTTAGCAAAAAATATGTTATAGTGAGCTTACCTTAAAGATAGACATATGCTCTCGCGGACTTACTTTATACTTAAATTTCGCGGACTTAAGTAGTAGTTATTATATTAGCCAAAAGCACGCCACCCCAACCAACTTCTTTTGGGCGGTCTTTCCGTACCACTATATTCTGGTGTAATCAATTCCCCGTCCGAAACAGACCCTGTCAAAATGTTTCAGTCAAAGCTATGACATCAAAATTACACTGAGTCACATTATTCTTAAATAAACAGTTTAGAACGCAAACCCCTAACATTCTGGTAACAATAAACAATCTTATGCAATTTTATCTTTGGCACGAAAGTTCTGGCGCCATGGTTTCACAATATATCTTCCGCCCAGTTGTCCGGGACATAACAATATCAGCAAGCCTTGATGGAACACCCAATTTAAATGAAGAGTATCGTCCTCCGGATTTCAGCTCTTCTACTGTGCAATCACTACAGCCACCAATAGAGAGAAGATGAGTGCGTACCTGCTCTACAGTAGTGCCCTCTTGTACATAGTAAAGGTGTAAATACCTCCATCGCTCGGAAGCACGCAGTGCAGTAGTGCCTGGAGCTGCAGTGCCGCGGAGAACCGCTGGCAAAGATGTACGCACTCTTCGTTTACTTCCGTCTACTCTTCTTAATGCACAGCAGCATCTTTACTACTAATATTATGATTTTAGTCATTATCGGGACAGCAACTGTAGATAAGGATGCCGGTACAAGAGAGGGAGGCGTATCGCATTACTGGAACGAACAGGTGTCATACGTGTTCCTTGTTTCGTCTGCAAGGGCTTGATTTTGGTTTTGAACTTGGCTTTTCCCTTTTCATTGTTTTCCAGTATTATCTTCGTTTACCCTGAGGTTTTACTACATGCTAATAGAATTATCAAATTTGTGAATACGTTCTTCTAATTTGTCGATTTTAAAGTCAAATTTTGAATATTCTCAACCAATACCGTCTTGAAAATATTAAATTGTTCTGTCAATAGAGCAGACATTTTTGATGCAAGATCCATTGTACTACTTGATTACCATTATTATTATTATTTTGTTTCTTGAGTTAAGTGCAATAAAAATTAAATTAAAAAAACAATATAGAGCGTCGGTGGCTCGATCGGTGTGGTTCAAAACCTACCTACCTAGAATATACGATATACTATGGTTGTGCGTGAAGTCGGCCTATCCGTACTAAGCACCGATTGGTATACATCAGTGTCATTTGTACCACTAATGGTACAGGCGTCCCGTGAAATAGGAGTGTTATGCACTTTTGTGTTTCGGTATGAGACACTGTAGCTAGTAGAATTACCGGGTATGGGAGACCTAAAATCTGTTGTCCCAGGTGACGGGTGCAGTGCGGCATTGACGGAGAGTTATAACTGTTTATCGGTTGTTGGTCTCCTTCAGTGCCGCTCTGTCATGGTCGCCTGACCACTGCTTACTATCAGGTCAGCTTTCTAACTGTCCTGTGCACTTTGTAAAATACAAATAAATAGTGTAATTTGTACCATCAATGTGTACAAATGGTTCTGCAGCCACCATTTCGTCTTTTAAAGCTTTTATTTTTTGTATTGAAAATTATTTATTTATTTCTTAAGAAATATGTCATAATGACGCGATTTTTTTATGTCTTGTATATAATGAAATACCCTGTATTAACCACGCTTTAGTATGTGTTGATATCTTTAATGCGAATAGATAAAAATTAAAGTTACTGACATAGTTGTATTGGTCGTGGTGTTTTTTTTATGTATAATCATATCATTTTTTTTTTAATAAAAAAAACTTCCTATGGAAACTGTGTGGGTAATCCTATGCAGAGGGTCGTTAACGGCTGGATGATCGAAAAACCAAAACTATAACATATGAATATAGCAATAATTGTTCATTAGTGAATTCCACTTGCGAACTTCCTCAAACCACACATGCAATTGGCGGACAATCGTTTTCGTCGTGTCTATCGCCCACTAATAGATCTCTCACGAATACTGTCTGCTCGCAAATAAGCACTTTAACTGACCAGACTCGTTAGACACGTCTGCGTTTGTCCGTACGCACTGGCACTTTCGCTGGCACGGGTCAAGTTACATTGGTCACTGTGTAATGACACATTGCAGTGGGTTGGAGCCTTTGATGAGGGTATAAACTGTTGAGGCGGAAAGCTGATAGTAAATATGAGAATAACGCGAGGCCACCGCCTCCTTACTCGTTAGTGTAGACTTTGATTGATGACGTAGACGATATTGAAGCTGTGACATAGTTTTGTTGGGAAACTAAATTTAAAAAAATATAATATATCCGTCTCCCATGCCTGTCGAGTGCCGGAGGCTCATTGGTGTTGACTGTTGCCTTCCGATCTGGAGGGTACAGGTTCAAATCCCACCATATACCAATGTCTTTTCGACTTTTCGATATTGAGTGTACATTAACCTGCCGCTTTTTCGATAACGGAATCGTGCGGAAACCCCACGCCTACGAAGAAATTTCAAAGGTAGTATGTAAAGTCGGCCAATACGCACTGGGCCCGCGAAGACGACTGAGACCTATTCACCCTATACGGGTAGGCTCGTACCCCTCCGTGAGGACGTATAATAATGAGCTGATGATGATGATGATGCCTGTCGAGGGCGTAGGCAACAGTTCTTAAATGGTACTCGTCTGGAATATACCATATATTATCCCCACAAGTGACTTATGAACAAATTATTTAATTTTTTATCCCAAAAAGTATTGATTCGTGATATGTTTACAAAACGACTGAAAACAGTGTTCCGAATGCAGCGACAGCAAACATACACACATTTCGAATGAGCGTACATTTACCGCAACAATAGCCTACAACTGTATTCTCTTTGGCGTTTCGTTTTTGAGGCACGGGTGGCGTATCTACCTTTATACTCGTATATATGTACAGAATATCATTGCCCACACATTGTTGAACTGTCAACCTACGGTCAAAAGCGAATCGAATAATCATTGACATGGAAAAATATTTATAACGAGTGGTTTTTTCTATTGGAAGTTTATTTATTCTAGCATTGCTAACATATTCCACTTTCATATTTTTTCAAATATTAATAATATTATAACCCTTCTCTAATATTATGATTGTAAATATGATTTTCATAAAACGTTATTTCTACGGCGTGCGTATATTTTTATTTCTGGTGTAGGCAATGTTGTCACAATTGTTCACAATAATCAAAATATGTTTTGTTAGTTTTTATTACTTAAGCTTGATTAAACTATATACCATTCCTATAAGCGTTGGGACATTTTTAACGTTAGTTGAAAACTTTTCTCCATTATAGGCAGTACTGGGGTGAAAAATATTACCAAACCGAGTGAACCATTTAGGAAAATCGCGTCAAAATGAATGAAAAGAAAATTTTCAAATTCCTAACAATATCAGAAAACATTACAGGAATGTACAGGAATTACACGATTTTAAGCATACACAAGAAATATCTCGTCAAGTTGCGTTGCGTTTTGGAAATGGTTTTAATGTTTGTACTCTTGTACGTAAACCCCTTGAGCGTTTACTATGGGAACAATTGGATAGCCAGAGGTTATCTCACCGCCGAATTTGCCAAGGCATTCTTGGACACTACCTTTAGCATCACCAAATCAACTATATATTATAAATGCATAAAGATCATCAGACGCGTTAACGTCTCATACCAAAATGACGAATCTTACATAAGAAATACCAAACGATTGTATATATATACAATTATCAACATTTCACTATTCGTCCTGGTACAATTCATACTGTACGCGTCATTCGTACAGCAGGCGACACCGGAGCTGATCGATATATTCTCTTTAGGATGCTCCTTATTTTCTATGGTGTACGAAATACTGATGCAGTGCCGAAATCATATGGCGTTTGTAACGTACAGCGTGCTAATAATACTAATAACAATATCTTAGTTGTTTGAAAAATCTGTGCGTCGATTCTGATGAAAGGAGATATGAATACCTTTACACGTGAAAGTAGACGCGGCCGAGAATCAAACAATGGGCACTTTATATGGCAATTTAGTGATATGCGCGAAACTACTTAATGTTTTCAGCAAACAGGTAACGTAGTAGTCTTAAAGACTTCGAAAATTCTCGGTGAAGACTCGAAAACGACCCAATTGGGTCATCTTTCAGTTAGTCTGCATCGAGCACAGCAACACTTCGTTTTGAATGTGTGCTTAACAATTTTAATCAAATATGCATCTTAAGTCCATCTAAGACAGTGTTTTCAAAAGTGTAACAAATTATGACGCCAAAATGTATAATTGGATTTCATACCATAAATACAGACAAAGTGGTCTCAAAGAAGATGTAGTGTCAAAAGTAGAAAAAGCTATCTTATGATGGTATGAACACTTAGGCGCAAGAGTGAAAGAGAATAGCAAGCAAGTTCATTGTCGAATGTGGATCTGTGTATCCTTCACGAGCCGGGGACGACCCAGAAGGACTTACCTTGACCAAATTGGTCTAGTCTTAGAAGGCTGGGCCCCAAGTAAAGGGATAAAAGAGCTTATATGAAAAGATTGACGCATGTGAATGAAGCTAGGGAAGTATGTCAGGACCGCGCAAAGTGGCTCCATCATCTCGCCTACCCTCTGGGACCAAGGCGTGAGCTTTTTTTTTTTTTTCAGATTATGTGCGAAATCATGTTTCGTACTTCTATGTTCAATAATTTAACCACTTTGTGGAGATTATGATAAAAAAGGTACTATATTATAACTATACATATTTCTTTTTTTTTCATTTTCTGTAACACGCTCTTTAATGTCAATTGCACAGTCGTTAATTAAATAACTTTGCAAATAATGCATTATTTTAGAACAAATTTGCTTTGCAATAATAAGGTTATACTGAGCTTAAGTTAAAAGATAGACATTATATGCTGTTGCGGACTATTTTCTAGAACTTCAGCAAAACTTTTCAGTACCTAGGAAAATATTCTCCCGATATGGGAACATTCTCCTTGGTGCTTCATTTCTTTTATTGTTGATAGACTATATATTCTATAGCCTTCCTCGATAAAGGGGCCACCGAATACTTAAAGTATTCTTCAAATCCGACCAATCCTGAGATTAGAGTGTTCAAACAAACTCTTCAGGTTTATAACATTACCTGAAGAGTTAATGTTATAAACTGAAGAGTTTAGTTCAGTACCTTCATATATTGCATTTCAAATTATTGATAGTGAAATAAGGTTTTTTGTATTTAATTATGTTAGCCAGTCTGTCTAGTTGATGACTATTCAATGAAGAGAGTTCGTTGCTCCTTGCCCCTTCAGGTGAAAACTAACACTAAGACGGATCCTATGACGCGCATTAACTTGCTACTTACCTTCCCACTTATTTGTTATATTTATCGTTTGCACGTTTCCTTAGTCTTTTTCCTATACGCTTCATTTTGTAACAATGTGTCAGCCACTTGTAATTCCATTCAGCAGTGTAAAAAGCACAAGGTTCAAAGGTACAAGTAATGATGTATATGCTAGTCATTCTAGCCCTTTTTTCAACCGGGTAGGCCTGTTGTTGATATTTATAACGATTAATAAGAATGTCTATTACAGCCAGGTTACGATTGCCTAAGTTGTGAATACATAAGTCTGGGCAGTCTGGTATATCATGTACTAATAATATCATCCATGATATTGCTGCACAAAAAGTGCAGAATGAAAGATTACTGATGAAAGGTTGTTAAGCAAGATCCTCGTGTCTTTAATCAGCAGTAAGTATAATCTTCTTTTGAGATAATTTATGTTTAGGTAGATAAAGGTGATTGCTGCTAAAGGGCAAAGATACCCAAAGATTCGCATTTTGAAGACTTAGCTGCTGTTACGAAGAATAACTCATCTTAATACCATTTTAAATATATGTAGAAGAAGATGAAAACCAAAGAGGCAAGTGTATGAAAATAAGCCTTTTACTTAGAATAAACCATTTTACAATAAAATGGACGAAATATCTCACACACTCTCNACTAATCTTATGTTATTACTAACCAATTATTCGAAAACATGGATCAACGTAAACAAACTATGCAGTGTATACTGATTTTCAAAAATGCTTCGACAAGATGGATCACGAGATACTGCTGAAAAAATTGCGTTTAATGGATACGTGGAAGATTTGCTGCGGTGGTTTATGTCATATGTTACTAATAGATTTCAAAAAAGTGGTGATTAATGGCTTTACATCTGGTTTAGTTGCCATATCATCAGGTGTCCCCCAAGGATCGATCTCGGTCCTTACTATTTAATTTATTTATTAACGATACAAATCAGCTTTCTGCACTCTAATTTCTCATGTACGCGGACGACTTAAAATTTTCAAATTTGTAATAACTAAATGATGTTGACTGCTGCAATCAGATTAAACAGATTCTCAAACTTTTGCACCCAAAACAACTCCAACTTAATATATCTAAATGTATCAAGATAACTTTTTATAAAAATAAAAACATTATTCCTAATAAATACAATTTACAAAACGTACTCTTAAAGTCAGTTGAATTGTTAGAGATTTTGGAGTACTGTTGGATTCAAAGTACATCTAGTCATATGTGATTCGATTACGGACAAGGCACTTAGAATGTATGTGTTTCATAGGAGCTTCATGTGACTTCAAGCGTTCCTCTACTTTAACTTTCTCTTTAAGTCTTTAATACGTTCTCAATTAGAAACGCCAACCCGTTTGGAATCTTTATATAAAAATATATACAACAGCTGGAGCGAATACAATGTAAATTTTTGAAAATTATTAATTAAAACAAATATAAATACCAGATTATACTAATCTGTTAGAAAAATATAATATGCTTAGCTTGGAAAACAGCGCGCATACTACTAGTACCTGAACTATACAAAAGTAATATAAATACGAGTGTATTGGTCTGAATAGTAATTTGAATTACTTGAATCCGCGAAAGTGTGCACCGTCGAGAACGCGCGCGCCCCGGCTGTTCCACACCCCGGCCGCGCCGGACCAACGCCGGCGCGCGCGCGCCGCTTGCCCGATGGCGGACATAATAATACGACTTATGGACCTAGACATATTAGCAACTCTGAGCATTCTTTAGGAGGAATGCTACGCGCGCTTTGTGTAAGTCATTAAATACATTAAGGCTACATATTTAGATGATTTTTTTTTCTTTAGATGTTAACTTCCTACTGTTAATTTTTCAATACCTAATAGACCCACTAAATGTAATTATAATTACATTCCGATAGCAATGAATTGAGTACCACTTTTTAAATAATCTGAGGATAACGGTGTGGCATCACAAATAAACACAATGTATGTTAATATTAGTTTTAAGGATCATTGTGAGCTGTTTGTTATCCCAAATAAAATAAATAAATAAAATAAAATTAAAAAGTCCTCGTAACTAATATGACTGACATTCTGTCGCAAATGAGGATACTTTGGGAGAAGATATAAACTTCATTGCTTTCTTATTATACTAGTATTGCGTATTAGTGAACTTATTTACTTATTGTGAACAGTTTCAAGTAAGGTATCTAAACTATAAATACAATTATTATGAATATATACATTTCATTTTAGAAAAGTAAGAATTGTACCATTAGCTGTGCCCCGCGGCATTACCCACGTTAATAAATTTGCTAGTATACGACACGATTAAAAAGGCAGAGCGACTGCAGAAAACTCATTATAAAAAGCGTGGAAATGCTATTAACGAATCACATAGATTGAGTTTATATTACGATCATGATTTTTAAAATAGGTTTATACTCTTGTTCATATGTATATTTTAAGTTTTCAAATACAGTCTTTTATTTATTGTTCGCAGATCCTGATTCAACTGAGTATAGGTTGGTGAAAGACCTGAACCGCCGAGTGTCCAAGGAACCCATAATAGAACTTATGTCCACAATGCCCTTAAGTTCTTCGTTTATAATAACTATTTTTTCCATCACAACATCCTATATCATTTTACTATTGCAAGTCAATAGTGTTGTGTAAATGGTAGTCTTCTATGGAGTACTTGCCTCATTAAAATGATACCAGGTTAGGCTTTTCACTTAGTGTCAATGGTTACATAATTCTCTGTGTTTTATCCTATTTAAAAACTTCATGGAGAAAATCTTCGGTGCCGAAACATGTGTTTCAATGTGCACTAAGTTCTAAATAAATATTATTATGGTGAATTAAAAACAATATTATTTTTTCCTCCTGCCAGTAAACTTTATTTTCTATTTAACTTATTCTTTTGAGAAAAATTGGAAAATAAAACAGTATTCATCATGTAAAACGTGGTAATATTTTAAGTCATTAATAAATAATTAAATATAACTTACCAATATACCAAGTTATAATTTATTTTGACAATTGAATGCAAAAATTAGCAGTATTTTTGAAAATAGAAATCATATTATTTGGTAACGCCATGTTTTTGTGTAGCTGTGCCGGACTACAAACTATATAAAATAAAGTTATTGAATACTGTTGTCATAAATTAGCTACTTAACTGTGGAATTTCTTGGGGATTACTAGTGTACCTGTTATAGGTGACAATTACTTCTTACCTATGTTGTGAACTGTCTGATAAATTAATTATTTAATTGAAAAATCATAACATCTAAGTAGAATATTCATGTATGAAACTTTAAAGATCTGTTTTTTATGGTGGTATCAACGACATAACATCAATTAAATCATCTAATGACTATGTTGTAATCAAAACCACGTATTCTTAATTCCTATTAATAATTAACTTTATCATTGTACTGACATGGATATTATTAAAAAAATATATTTAATTAATGTAGTAATACATCATTTGAAAAAAGCCCTTTTAAATAAGGAAGAAGTGAAGCAATATATTGGCTAACTAAGGCTTAACATTTGATCGAGCAGATTACGTTACCTCCCCCTGAGTTGCAAGAATGCCAAAGCAAAGTCGTGTATATGGCCGCTGTAGAAATTATGACAGATATTATAACAGCATGGTTCCCACTTTATTGTTTGTTATTTTGTATATTAGAATCAAACGCCTTAGAACAAGTAACACATTTGAAAGTACACAATAGTCTCGTACTTGCATAAAGTAAGTTTAAATATTTATTTTAGTATTTTTAATTAGATAACCACAAACCTGAATGATTTAGTACGGGATTCAATAAATTTACTGTTGAAAAACTTGTATCTGGAGGCCCCGCCAAGACGAGCCAAGCGTTACCTACCATTTCTCGAAGTGTTTTGTCGTATTACATAAAACTGGTTTCTGATGAATCAGCTGGTTGAAATTAGGGTCGCTAGAATTAAGCCGTGTAGAATTGTAGATTCAGAAGCTTGTCTCTACATGACATCTGATATCTTTTTACGGGGCAAACAGTTTTTAGGAACTTTAGTAAAGTGCACCAAGTGTAACATGATGAGAGTTAAAATCTTTTTCTTCTACCAGTAATCTCAATAAAGAAATAAAAAAAATATACATGACGTAAACTTATAGGTACAATTAACACTAAAACATTAAATTTAAAGTTTATTCAAACTATATGCATCTACTATTGTCACGTACTTATTATGTTGTGTGTTATCTATAATTAAATCGATAGGAAATAACTTATACTTCATAGGTGTGTTATTTTATCTTCTGTGGAAATGGTGTTATGTACCTTTAGTGTTAGGTAATAAGATTCATTTAATGTATTTATGAATGCTTTATTAAACTACATATAAGAAAAGGTTCAGTCTCCTTCATTACTCCCAGTGTCATCTTTGGTATCATGAAAATAATATATGTTTATAACAAAAGCTGTGAGATTTATATTTTTATTCATTATTCTTGCACTAAATTATCAGTCGAACAGGCTATATTGTTCCACTGCAAGGTACAGGGTGAAAGATCGAGCAGTAACCTACTATGCGAGCCTTTTAATGCATTATATATATTACCGGGTATAAGAGACCTTACATCTGTTGTCTCTGGTGACGGGTGCAGTGCGGCATTGATGAAACAAAACTGTCCATCAGTTGTGAGCGTTCTGACCGTCCTGTATGTACACTTAATAATATAAATAAGAATTACACCTTTATACTCATACGCAAGCCATAATTTATTTATTATTTTTATTTAATTGTTTGAACGCCAGGAATCCTAACGTGTCAGAAATTCTATTATTTCTGACGCTTTTAGGTGTCACTGGCATTCAAAGGGTTATAATAACCTACACGTTAAATAAAGAAACTGAAATATTATTTTTAAACATTTTTTTTATATGATAACAAGACACAAACAACTTATAATTGTCTTTTAGAAGCAAATGGACAATCTGTCTTATTGATGGATTCTTGGTTTATGGTTAGGCTATAAGAGCTGCACTTGGCCTATACGTCTTGATTCAGCTGTAATATTATGATAATATTATTAAGAGTTGCTCCAAGTACCGCCGGTAATAAATAGCTGCCCAGACCAAAACTCGTGGGTGACACCCACTCTATATTGATCTGCTTTATCGTAGCTAGTCTGTGAAAGCCCTTGACGACCTTGAAAATGTCTGAATTGTAACCTGGAAATAATTGAAACGTATTATTTAGTGAGGTTTCATGAAAAGATTGCATATTTGTACCACTGATAATACGAATATATGTATAGAAAGCTTTAAAAGTCGAGCTTTTAAATATTTCCTTAATGCATCTTTATTGTTTTTGACGTACTTTTTTCTTTAATTTTCCTTTTTTACTTTCTTTATCTATATATTTCCTTATTTATGTATTTATTTTTACTTGTATTTTATATCTGGATTTCTAATATTTTTATATCTGTTTATTTTTATATATAAGTTTTGTTATGCACTATTTTGCATGCAATTATTGTGTATATTTTTGCACCTAAATGCCCCTTTTAAACTTATTACTTTTTCTCCATCCTAGGGTTGCCTGGAATAAATTGCCCTGTGCAATGAGGCCGCTCATTGTACCTACTTGATTACCATTATTATTATTATTTTGTTTCTTGAGTTAAGTGCAATAAAAAATTAAATAAAAAAAAACAATATAGAGTGTCGGTGGCTCGATCGGTATGGTTCAAAACCTACCTACCTAGAATATACGATATACTATGGTTGTGCGTGAAGTCGGCCTATCCGTACTAAGCACCGATTGGTATACATCAGTGTCATTTGTACCACTAATGGTACAGGCGTCCCGTGAAATAGGAGTGTTATGCACCTTTGTGTTTCGGTATGAGACACTGCAGCTAGTAGAATTACCGGGTATGGGAGACCTAAAATCTGTTGTCTCGGGTGACGGGTGCAGTGCGGCATTGACGGAGAGTTATAACTGTTTATCGGTTGTTGGTCTCCTTCAGTGCCGCTCTGTCATGGTCGCCTGACCACTACTTACCAACAGGTCAGCTTTCTAACTGTCCTGTGCACTTTGTAAAATAAAAAAATAAATAGTGTAATTTGTACCATCAATGTGTACAAATGGTTCTGCAGCCACCATTTCGTCTTTTAAAGCTTTTATTTTTTGTATTGAAAATTATTTATTTTTTCTTGAGAAATATGTCATAATGACGCGATTTTTTTTATGTCTTGTATATAATGAAATACCCTGTATTAACCACGCTTTAGTATGTGTTGATATCTTTAGTGCGATTAGATAAAAATTAAAGTTACTGAACATATGTTTGTATTGGTCTGGGTGTTTTCTATGTACATATAAATATATCAATTATTTTTTTTCAATTTATTTAGAGAAAACAATTTCTATAAGTATGTTTATCAGATGTTTAGTATCCATATTACAGGCTAATGCTTAGTTTGAGGATACATGGCGCTGTATGAATGTCAGTGGATATTTATTTAAATTATTATTATTTATATACTTAGTAACTCACTTATCGCAGTAGAGTTGTGAAGCAAAGCCAGTGCCTGTCGCAGTTTCCTTGTCGTATTGTGAAGGCTTTGACCAGTTACGACCAATAAAATTATCGTGGTCATGTGTATAAGAAGAAGACGAATAAAAACACCCAAGTTTACAGCTAAATTTCTCCCTGGAATAAATTTAAAAATACATATCTTCAGAAATAGATCTAGCCTTAAAGTTACTTTGTAATTTTTTCAACAGTCATTACTGAAACATGGTAAGCAAATTACATGATCTCTCCCACCTTTTGCATTCCACTACTGTACTTAGGTCTCCCCTATTTTGCGCCAGATAATCTGGACCTCCGCTTTCCTCATCAAGCCACTACCAGCGACCTTTCGCAATTCATCGGGCCGGCGAGCGTCCTACGCTATGCTTGCCAAGACGCGGTCTCCACTCCAGAACTCGTCTGCTCCAACAGCCATCGGTCCTGCGACTTGCGTGACGGGCCTACTTCAACGTGCTGATCCGGTGAGCTATATCAGTAACTTAAGTTCTCTTGCGGATAAAATCATTTCTGTTTTTATCCTTAAGAGAAAACCGAGCATAGCTCGCTCCATTGCCCGTTGCGTAACTTTAATTTTGTGGAACAATCCCGCAGCATAGACAGAAGCTGTCATTTCAGGGACACATTTTATGTATAAATTTATTTTATATTAATGACAGTCCGTATTTTTTATACATTCATGGCTTAGTTGAACAATAAACTTGTTTATTTAAGGTCCAAGGTACCTTTATAATACCTTATCTTACTTTCCAGATAATCAGCTGATTCAGTCTGCAATGTTCAAACAAAATTAAGAAGTCCACTCAAGGTGACTTTAACTATGCAGTCTCCACATGGATTCGAAGCTACTAGAGCACGGAGGCTGTTAGGCCCTTAAACTTAAGGTGAAAAAATCAACAAAAGCTTTACATACTTACAAAACAAATGACGCGCGTTATGCGATACACCAATGTAAAATAGTGCGTTAGAGCCAGAATAATAGCAATTGACATCTGAAAGTAAATATTGTATCTCTTTAAAAAAATAGTTCTGCTGCTGTAATAGAGCTGAGCTATATTTAAGACTGTCTGTTCCCCGTTTGAGATATTCTCCCGCAGACAAGAAGCCTGTCTGTTTATCCAGGGTGCTAGTTATACTAATATTTTTAAAATAATGACAATTAAATGTCATTGCCGAAAACAATACAAATTATTGTGTTATAATTAACAATCATTTTATGTATATATAAAGGTAGATACGCCATTCGTGCCTCAAAAACGAACCGCCGAAGAGAGTCCAGTTTGTACTCTTTTGTTTAGGTAATTGTGTTCGAAATTCAATATATGTGTATGTGTGCTGTCACTGCATTCGGAACACTTTTTTCGATTGTTTTGTGAGCATATCAAGAATCCATACTTTTTACATCATTGAAAATTAATGCATTCTATATGTTAATTAGGTATTTGGCACGTTGTATGTTGTAAATATTTGATCCAAAATCAAAATTAATATCTGTGTTTATATTTACTTGATGTCTAAAACAGCTCATCAGATCTTTCCTGCATTCAAAAATTTTATATGTTCTGCGCAAATCATTATTTTCTCCAAGTCCCCTTTAGCTCCATCGGCATATTTCTTAATTACTATATTATGATTCAAAATTAATGTAACGATTGACAGCAAACTATAGTACATAAGGATCGACAGTACATATCGTCCACCAACCCCGGTCCAAAATATTGTAAGTACTAAATGTTCGAACCAACCACGCTTAAATGCCGGGGAAGCTGACACTACCACTTGTGACGTTAAATACAAGAAAATTATAATGTAATTTTTTATTTTCAGTCTTTTCAAACATGTTTTGTATTTCATATTATGTTTTGCTATACCATGGCCCATGTGTATTACATTTAACAAATGCCTAAAAGCTTTCGTATGTGCCGGTGCGTAATACATCACATTCAGCAGGGTTTGCAATGTAATAAGACCCATAAACACGAAGAAGTGTAAAAATTTAACAAAAGATCTGCTTTTAAGAGAAAGCGTAATGTACTCGGAAAACATAATTGACACACATAATGTAAAATCGATTATAATGAAAATAATGCAATGCGCTTTCTCATGGAATAACTTGAAAAATCGCGATGCACATTTATCATTCTCTCTGTAGTTAACAAAGTATTTAAGACTTCGATTTCAGACATGATTTTTTAAAAGTGCAGGTACGACTGACCACGTCAACTTCATTGATACGAGTATTTTACTGACGCGTGTAACCGATGAAATCATTATTCTACAATGTATTATTAAAAGTAGTTACTTAACTATTCCATCTATTGTATCATATCGACGAATAACCTGATATTGCATTTAGTTCTCGCTCAGCCAATACAATGTAACATTTTCCTTTAACTGATAAATGGAATGGAACAAAAGTAAATACGAGTGTAACCATTTTTAATGAAACTATGGCTATTGCGTCAAATTGTATGTAAAAGGCTGTGAAATGTATGGAACAATGCAATGGTGTGCTAGGAAGGAATATAATATTTTTGTCACACCACCTCTATACTCCTTTAGCACGTCTTTTTCGAAAACACTTGTCGCTGTTGTCCTACACTGCTTCACCGGGCATGTGAAAAGTGCAGAATAATTGTAAAACTGTTGCTTGGAATAATAACCTTTAAATTAAATACTTCATAATCTTATATTCCATGTTTCTAAATAACACGCGTGTTTCTTAGTACTTACTTTAATTTTTTAAATAATAGAACTTAATTCCAACCAATTATAACAATGAAGATAGGTTATGGTTGGAGGCCTGGTATTAAGATATAGCACAATAACAAAAAAAACATCATATAACACCACACAGATCCATTGTAAAATCCTCGTCTCCTTCGGCTCACTGTATGCAGGCAACTTTCATCTGATTTCTTCAAGATCCAATGTTTAATTTAAATTACATCTGCTCACGTAGGTTTTAAGTATCAGATAAAATCATGCTACACGAGAGAACTTGCCTGGTTAAAATCATTATTGAATTGCATCACAATTATAATGTGATTAACAGTGATAGTGACGATTGCTGGCAACAAACACATGCCGAGGGCAAGCGTGGTGGAGATATCACTTGTGTTGTAAATGGCCTCAGAGATACCACTCGGTGAAAATCTTTAACCATGTGGTAATATCTGAGTTTGGATCTGCAATAATAATAGACATATTTTTACAATAACTACATATAATGTATTACGTATATTGACGACAAACCTTGAATCTATTCGTAGGCGTGCGCGCAGGTTTCCTCATGATGTTAACCTTCACCGTAAGAGGATCGGATAAACATGCGTATGAGTTTGAAATTTCGAAAATGTATTGATAATGGATTGGGTATAAAGGGCAATTATCTGCCATTCCATATGTAGAGCCGTATTGACAGAAACTAATTACGATCTAAAGGCGATTTTTACTTCAGTTCAGCATCATGTAAATATATTATTTTATATTATCAAAATTTGAAAAATATCTCATTCCTGGGTTAATCCCTGCTTCCAATCAAATAATCAATACACACCTATTGTGTTACGTAGTACAGCCAAAGACCGCAGAAGATTCTGGTATGTGTTCTTCAGACCCTGACCAGCTACGCTCAGCATTATCATCGATATTACATATGGCAGGATTATTCCAATGAAGTTGACCGCGAATAACACTTCATGATTTCTCTGTTGAATAACAAACAATGTTATTTTTGATAATGAATACAAACACACCAAACCAACCCAAAAAGATTTCTCTCTTCAACCTATCGTAGTCCACTGCTGGCATTTGTATCCTCTATTCTGCTAATATTCCCGGTCCTCCTATTTTCCCTTAACAGCCTCAACCAGCGACCTTTCGTAAGTCGTCAGTCCATCGGCCGAAGGGTGTCTTACGCTTCGCTTTCCAAGACGGAGTCTCTCACTCAATACCTGTCTTGTCTGCACCAATAGCCATTGAACACCTGATACTTAATATAAATCATAATGTATGTAGAAACTTAGTAATGACAATATATAAATCATCATGACACTGAATATATTTCACCGACCTAACTTAAAACCGATAAAATGTTTTTAAAATACTTACTGCAAAATCATTGTTCAGCCCACACAGTATGGTTATCAAATGAACTATTGACGTCCAAACAGCGAAAATTATCTGAAAATATTACATTATCAAAATAAACAACAAAAACGGAATTATTTCAAGTACCATCCCATTCTAAATAACCAATATAAAGATTAAATATAAAAACATAATCGATTTTAAAGACCTGGGGTGTTACCGCCATCTCTTAAAACAGTGTTACAATAATTACTTCGTCTTTTCTGGTACAAAAATGCTGACGTATCATTATAACAATACTGTTTTATGAGATTGTGGTTACCCTCCAGTAGTTTTACCGCCATTGCTTAATACAGTATTACAAAAAAATATTATTCGCCTTAATGATACAAAAATTCTAATGTATCATTGACATCATAGTAATACTGTTTTAACAGAAAGCGGTAACCCCCCCTAGACCCCAAATCTGCTAATATTGAAGTGTGCCAATTTTATCTGTATTGTCCCTCAATAGTTATGTAAACCATTATGTCAGCTGTGAAACGTCATATATACAGTAGAATACCAATTCATAATTTCTTTCAACAATTGAGACATTATAATTAGTCCTTGACATGTCATTAGAAATCGATAAAAGTATTATTCAAACATACAAAAATGTACTATTAAGGTACAACAAAGATAGTATTGGCATGGTAAGTGCACATTTCAAAATTACCGGAATTATGGCCCTAAAGAGTGGTCAGCGAAAAAATGATTCAAAATGAACCTTTCTTTTTTTTTCACTTTCCCACTTACGCGGCTTTAAATATATCCTTATTTCAATGATTTATTAATAGCCCCGTGTTAAATAAATCTAGGCTCAGCAATGGTGAGGTTGCCGCTAATTCTTTGGTCCTTACCGTTATTTGGCTACAACGTTCGATTTACATATAAAAGAAATACGTGGGATACACAGATTTCTATGGCTTACCTGATACCTAAAACACTTCGACAAATATGGCCTACTATCACACAGGTCAGTATAGGCTTTGGCAAACGACTGCAGTACTTTCTGTGCATCTTCATCTTTATAATTACAATTGCTGATTGAAAATTCTATATACCAAATATTGCAAATAGTTAGAAAAGTGCAGAATATAAGTACTCCCAGTCCATAACGCGTCGTCTTCCATGTTTTAAGAATTAAAAAAGCCATATACCTTGGCCATTCAATCAATGTTAAATTATTATATGATTCCAGAAAAATGGCCAGAGTAACCGATATTAACTGTGTTGCAAGGTATACAATAGTTAAAATGTAACACCTGATTTTCAGTTCAGCTATAGATTTGCTATATACAACCCCGCGTTTTGCAAAAATATTTCCTCGGTAAACAATACGAAGTAAGAGGTTAAACGTATCAGTGTTATACAATACACTGACAATATATGCAAAATTTTGTGTGAACAGAAGTATAAGATATAATGAGTAACAAAAAAATAGGAGTCTTGAATTGAAATATATGCGGGACCTTATAATTTCGTCTGCCAATACAAGCAACGAGAATGAAAATTCTAGCACCATTAAGAAAACAAAACAAACACGTCTCTTATAAAATTTTAGATCACGGTGAATATTTAGTATGCACTCCAGTTTAAATAGGAAATTTATAACTTCCATTTTCCACGCACTATATTTATTTGTTTAAATATTTTCACGTCAAAGTTTCTTGGTCAATTTTGCTACCCTTCTTCTGGCTTATCTTAATAACCTTTAACAAACATACGTCAAAGATGACTGGGGTAACCAAAAAAATATCGCGTTTTAACATAGCCAAAATAATATAATAACTCTGCCGTTTTGACAGTGTTCCCTAACTTTGTTGATTTATGGTACACAGCTGACCACTTCAAGCTATAAAATCGATACAAATTACTAGTTTGTTGAGTTATCATTAGCCCAATGGCCCAAATGTAGATTTGTGATGGATTGGCTGGTACGTTACCTGAAACTGTCATTTGGTAAAATATTAATGTCAAAGGGAACTTAATATTTTACAAGAGATAACAGCGATTATATCAACACCTCATCGTTTCTCAAAATGACTTTATTTTCAGATTAGTGATTTTCATTCATTATACGTTAAATCGAGGGTGCCATATTGCCTACCTACACTCGGTACCTAGAAATAATTAATATCGTGTGATTTTTCCAGCTTTCGTAGAAAATCACATACAAAATATCCTAGGGTCTGTAGAGCTTCGGTGGCTCATTGGTGTGGACTGTTGCCTATTAATCTGGAGGACTGGAGGGTGCAGGTTCAAAACCGAAGTCTATTCGAATTTTCGAAATTATGTGTACGATTATCCGACGCTCTTACGGTAACGGAAAACATCGTGAGGAAACCTGTTGAGCTACCGACGCCCTTATTATTGAGTGATTAAAGCATAAATATAAACTCAGTTTGCGGGACTGAAAACCTGTTATGGCGATTTGGATTCGGCCATCAGAACTATTGGACTGGCAGAACGTATCAGTGGACGTTAATCAGTTTTGGCACATCAATTTGTAGTTAGTTTTAGGAATGCTGACGTTTTCATAGACGTAAATACATTGAATAAACACAAAATATTGGCACCAAAGTTTGGTAAACACCAGTATTGGAAAATATTTATTTTACTTTTTATAAAACAATAAGTAGTTTAAAATGCTTTTTACAATGTAAAAAGAGAGGGGAATAAATCAAAACACGAACGTAAATATTTTTCTACATATATTATTCTTAAAAAAGTAGGTTGTATACAAGAACATCATGAGTAAACGAGATTCAAATATAAATCATATTGTACAATATTAAAGTTGTTAATATTAAGGGTAGACTCTTATAACTTGTATCGATTCCAAATTTGAAATTATTTTAGAAGAAGTACATTGACTAAGATCATTTAATATAAGATCTTTAATTTTATGTATCACTGAGCAATGCCCAATTCCTGATACTAGTATGTTTCGCTGCATTTAAATAATGAAAAATAATCGTTATTATGACGCTGATACAAACGTGGCTCAACAAAGGCTACTCCGAAATAAACAATTACTATTTTAAGGTTGAGTTGGATTGACTAGTTCGCTCACCTGATTGTAAGTTACACATACATGACAGATGCACAATATCTTATACTCTTAACCGTTCTCTAAAAATCGCCGGCGAAAACTCTCCAATTTAACGTCATTGGCGGTCGAAGATTAACATCGTCAACCCTCATATAATAATCACACATTCATCATCAGCTCATTAGACGTCCCCACCAAGGGGCACGAGCCTACCCGTAAAGAGTGTATAAGCCATAGATAGTCGTCAACGCGGGCTCAGTGCGGACCAATGCCGACACATTAAATTATCTTTCACGTTTCTATCCTTTACCCCATTCGATCTACCATTCGATCCTACAGGGTTTAAATTCGAAACACGCAGTAAAATATTTCCTAGTTTTTATTACTTTTGCGGATACAATAATATGCAAATAGTGTTAGACTGAAAAGAAACGACCAACGCTACCCATCCCTTGTCACGACACTAAATCTCTCCCTTGCATTAGCATACGCGGGAAACAGTCATATTGTAAACTAAGATTTAATCTATCAATAACTGTTATTTAAAGTTAAATAATCATTCATAATAAGTAGGCCCAATCTAATCGTTCACGTTATTTTGGGCACTGAAAAATAGGAAATTTTTATCGTATTTTAATTTTGAGAAATAATAGCACGATATTAATATAAAAACAAGATGTCTAGGTGCAATCGAGAACACATGGTAATTCGTTATAGGACTAAAGATAAATAAAGATTTATACAGGCATTAGTGAAATGCGATATGTCAATAGCTGGTGGGATCTGTACTCTGTTGTCGATCGTTTAATATATTTCCTGGTCGAATTTGTGTCCAGCGCCGTACTAAGATCGTCGTTTTTGCACCCTTTTTTACAATGAATCATATTGTGCTGTTGTGTAAAGTACCACAATAGCTTGTCATATTGTGCCCTCTTTTGGGTATACCTACAGTGTCTAGTCATAATGTACATATTATATCTGGAATGGCTTTAATTATATCTAGATGGCGATGTGTGAAAGTTATTTTTATTATTTATGCACACATAAAAATAATGAACTCAAAATATAGACTGAAGAACAAAATTATTGATTGTTCGAAATGGAATTTCTTCCAGCAGTCATAAAAATGTTAGTAGATATTATTATGTAGGTAGGTACTCAAGAAATTATGTCAGTAAATAAACTTGATGCTAAAGGGATTTAATGTGGAGCTTACTAGTTGAATCCTGCCCTGACTGCAATGAGTAAGCTGACATTTTGTAATGTAATGAGTCGAATGCAATTTTGTTTATTCATTGTCGGCTCAAAACCAATAAACAGTCAAACGAGATTGAAAAAAATAATTTTAAAGTTTTGCTTACCTTTTGTAATAATAGTCCAACTTTTAGTTTATCATTGTTTATAGCATAACCTGTAAAATAGAGCCCAAAAATAAGAGTCCAATTCGTAGGATATTGAAGCCTTCATGTTAATATTTTGAGTTTGAGAACTTTAAATAAATATCCACTGACATTCACACGGCGCCATCTAGCCCCAAGTTAAGCGTGAAGCCTGTTTTATGGGTAAAAAAACAACGGATAACATACTTATATACAACTTTTTTTGTAAATACATACATATTATACATAGAAAACGGGTGTGTGTTGTGGTGTTCTATGTATAATATGTATGTATTTACCAACATACACATTCATGGACACAAATGTTTGTACTGCCCGGGGATCGAACCCGGAACCCTTAGTGCAGCAGCCGACGTCTTGACCATAATTAAGACGTAATTGTTACTGTTAAGGAGCAACATAAACGTTTCATGCATTGTCAGCCTTTAGGCTCGGGTTGTAGGCAAGGAGTAATTTAGGCCTCGGAACTATAACTTACTCGATGGAATCCTTCAACCAGTTTGACAAATGAAAGGTTAGAAATGCAACATGAAACTTGTCTTTACAAATCGTAGTACATGCTACAAATTGGGCATTTCGAAAAGGCAATATCGCTTTAACTGGTCCACTGGAGCCCTTAATTGCCGCCGATGCTGAGTGTCACAAGGCTTTAGGTTTGCAACGTCGTAATTTGCACATTCGAATAATTGTGTTCGAGAACGTTCTCATCTCAATGCCGATGATCCTGCCTGTACTAGGAATATAAATGGATAGATTTGTATCATTGATACAACAAAATCCCTGAGCACAATTTTGTATATAAATAACGTAAATGTTTTGTATACAATTGCAAAGTTTAGTCCGTACATTTTAGGATTCAAGCCAACCTCATCTGCCCGTGTTGCTTATACCCTTTGTCAAGTAATGTGAACCTCCCAATGGCATTGCTTTGTAGGAAGACCTATTTCCAGCAGCGAAATATTATGGTAATTATGATAGTGAAACATTTTAAAATTACATGTATTCTATGATATAATCATAATGAATAGTTTGTTCGTCTCGCAATGGAAACAGCTATTTTTTTACGAATGTCCCTGTGGCCTCAGTTGTTGCAAATATCCATGGGCAGCGGTGACACTTTTCATCAGTTGAGTCGCATGCTCGTTTGCCTCCCTATTTCATAAAAAAAATTTGACCTACCGCAAAAGCGGTGAAAACATTCCACTGCAAGACCTATGCCGTCTAACCCAGCATGGCTAAGCAGACTGTTCAGCTAGGATGTGAACGACTACAATTCTAAGATCTTGGCTACTGGACCAAAATACAAGGGCGGGGTAAGGCGTGGGCAACGTGGGCCTCCGCCTACAGCTTCGCGGCCTCGAGCCTCGAAGGCCTGGAAACGCTAATACTGATAAAATAACTCATCTTGTTTAGCAATCAATAATACAATAATAAACTATCTGCCAGTACTAACCTATAATTATAAAAATTAGAGTAGCAATAAAATCCGTCCTTCTCATATTAAATTTAGCTCCGCAACTACCAACATGTCTTCTTGAGCGTGGAGGAACTAAAAAAAATAATTTTTAAAATCGTCAACTGAAAACGATAAACAAGCTACGCTATCAAGCCCTTCTATTTTTGCAATACGCCTTATACTTTTAATATTAATGACCCATGTGGTCTAATGGTTGAGGCGTCAACTTAATAGTCGACTCCTAAACCCTAAGTTTACTTAGGGTACCGGAACCCTTGGTGTAATCACCAAGGGTTCCGGGTTCGATCTCCGGGCAGTACAAACATTTGTGTGCATGAACATGTCTGGTTTTATTGGTCTGGGTGTTTTCTATGGATATGTATGTATTTACAAAAAAAGTATATTATAAGCATGTTTATCCGTTGTTTAGTATCCATATTATAGACTTATGCTTAGTTTGGAGCTTGTAGGCTTTATTATTTAGATTTTCTTAACTTTGGAGTCCGAGCTATATTTTTAAAAATAACAAGCATTACATAAAACAATAATGACCAAATATTAACATGTTAAAAAGAATATAATTGCACCGTTTCTGGATTTTTGAAGTAAGATTTTTAATACCAGTAAATATACTTATAATCATACATTTTCTGTATCATCTACATTATCTTAACTCTTACAAACATTATTCAATACTGCATTTTAATGAAGGTCAATTAATTATTCTGATAGCCTGCAATCGAATTGCAAGTTATTACTAATATTATAATAGCGCTTGGCTAGGCTCCTTAATGTTTCATCGAGTAACATGTGACTTAAGTTATACCTAAGTCATACATAAACAACTAGACTTCATTTATCAGCCAATTCCAGTCCAGTTGGCGGAAGCAAGCCGAGTGAGTGGACTTTGAGTGTGATAGCCACAGGAAGTGGCTACACAAAAAATGCTGTCCACATAACTGAAAATTGAAAAAGCTTTACTTCTCAACATATTACAAAAGAATTTATTACGTATTAGGTTGGTATATTTGAAGCTTTACAATTACAGTACAATTTCAAGTAATATGAGATTTAGAATAGTGACACAATTGGCTACCAACTTTAAATAGGTCATCCTAAAATGAAAATTAAAGAGTAAAATGTACAATATAATTTCGGAAATATGAGATTTAGAATAGTGACACAATTGGCTACCAACTCTAAATAGGTCATCCTAAAATGATATTAAAATTAAAGAGAAAATGAAATATATATTTTTTTTTACATTTACACAACGCCATCTAGCACCAAACTAACCTGTAATATGGATACTAAACAATTGATGAACATAATTATATACTTTTATTTTGTAAATACATACATATTATACATAGAAAGCACTCAGACCAACAATACAAACAGTCATGTTCATGCACACAAATGTTTGAACTGCCCGGGGATCGAACTGGGAACCCTTAGTGGAATCGCCGACGCCTCAACCATAACACCAGATGGATGAAATGGATTTGTTTCTTTAAGTTATTTTTGTAGGTTATATAATTTTCAACATTGTTTTAATTTTTTAAATCAGTGGGCAATAAATTTGTAAATTTTTTTACTATTTTTTTTTCCAGCTTTTGTTAAATAAAAGGGGAAGGAGACATATGAAAGCGATAAGGTGTTTCGGCCTCCGGAAATCTACTTCACTCGACAAAACATAACACTCGCGTTGTTTCGCACCTAAATATTCTGTGAAGACGCGGTACACTTTATCCCTATGGTCCAATGATTAGCAGAATTCGCTAGTCGAGGCTAAATGAGAAATATCTGGTGCAAAATGGGGGAGACATTTTTCCGAAAATAGGTTAAAGAGTAAACTAGAAAAAAGTTCGTGACGTCATATCCCACAGTCCATGCGGCCTTTTCCGTATCGCTTCCGTACGTTTCTCCAAAAATAATTACATATATCCAATCCTAGTACTTGGAAAACCTGACGGACCACGAGGGCTCGTGTAATTTTACATCATGCGGGATTCAATGCCCATAACAGCGTGAACTTTGAATGCTTGTGAAATCAAAACTACTTATTATTTTTAAATAAAACTAAATCTTTTGTGTTTGTATGTATAAAAGCTTTGCTGTTACAAAATTCCAAGAGGTTTTACATACGTATAATCACACCTCATTGCATATTTAATTTTATATCAAATTCAAATATTATTGTTTAACTGTAGCGCAGCTATTGTGTAGTTAATGGTGAGGGTAAGGGTAATTGGTATCAGACACATGCTGACAGGGTTCAGGCTTATCAACTGAATGTTGATGGGCTGAACCGTGATAAGCCTGCAGAGATCCTTCAGAGCCTTCGTGTCTGTGATCGATTCTGAAAAGCATAAAACGAAATATACTTTAACTCTCAACCTATTGTAGTCCACTGATGGACAATAGGTCTTCCCCATTTCGCGCCAGATATCCCGGTCCGCCGCTTTTCTCATCCAGCCTCGACCAGCGATCATTCGCAAGTCGCCTGTTTATACTTTAACTAATAGCTCGGAATGGCATTGCCTAATTTTTGGTAATTGGTCTTTAAATAGTGGAATAAACGTGTGTCTATTTGGCCAGAGCTGATGCTTGTAATGAACATAATAAAGTGTACATTTAAAAAAAACTAAAATTCACTGACATAGGACTGAAAAACTAGTAGTTTTAAGTAGTTTCTATGTCAAGGACTTTAAATCTTCTCATCAATATGTTAAATTTAATATAATAAACTTTGAATGAAGTTGTCATTATTGGGTTATGAATAAACGATTAATTTTTTTGATAAAGTAAACATAATATGTCACGCTTCAGTGCCCTCCTCCGCAAAACAAAGAAATGCATAAGACTAATATTTTACGGAACACTAATTGGCTCAGAAAGCGTTAGGAGGATTAGCGCAGGAGATTCTTACCTAAACGACCCACGAACCTTATACCATTTCTAAAATCTAGGTATAAGGACCTCGGCATCAATCCCACTAATTTATTTGACATAACGACACTTTACAATCCCACTGTAAATTTGTATTCCGGTACAACTTTGAAGTCAATGGTTTAAAAAGAACATTTGTTCAAAATTTTACAATTGAGACTCCATAACGATCTTATTAGCGTATTTTGAAATTAGCTGCTTTGGGTCATGAGAATTGGGAATGTCTGGACGTTAGCTTACCAGATTCTTGCCACAAACAGTGTAATCTTGCCACTGATCTTCGTAGATTGCACGTCTCGTTTTGAATGCCCTGACCAGTTCTAGCAAGAATTATTATCACAGACCCATAAAACATTATGAAACCGGCGAGATTTGGAATGTAGAAGTTGATCCCCTGAAAATGATATGAAATTGTTTGTTGGTTAAGTTCTACCTTTTACACACACTCATAACTCGAAAGCCTTTAAGAAACATTTTACAAACAACTTAAGATGGCGGGTAGCAGATGGATGACGGCTGTTAGAGATCGGTCCGCGAGGAAATCATTAAGAGAGGCCTTGGTTCAGCTGTGGACATATAAGGCTAAGATCATGGAGGGAAAGCATTGTGTTCATCCAGGGTTGTTGCTAGATTGCGCTGTTAGATTGTCAATAGACACACCTGAAACTCGATAGTTAAGTTTTACCGAGCGGTATTATATAGGTTCTGTTGTGGACAGCATCACCATCTTTTTTATGTCCCTACCGAGGTGCAGGATCCTACCTATAAAGTACCCGTAAAGTGTCTTAAGTAATTATAATAATT
>PQWD01011983.1:0-15859 GCA_019425675.1 Leucinodes orbonalis
ACACCTAGACATGTTTATGCTCACATAACTGATCAATCAATACACTAAATGGTTGTCATCAATTATATTATCTTCCCCTTTATAGAAGACAGTTGATATTGTACAATACTGGATATTTAAATGACGACCCATTTGGTTGAGAGAGTTCGATCCCCGTACAGTACAAACATCTGTGTGCATCAACATGTCTGTTTGTAATGGTTTTCTATGTATAAAATGATTTTTTTACAAAAAAAGTATCTAAGTACGTTTGTCCGTTTTAGTACCCATACTACAGGCTTCACGCTTAACTTGGGGCTAGATGGCGCTGTGTGAATGTCAGTGGATATTTATTCATTTATAGCTGAAGTTGAAGTACAATAATGTTATAACGTAATAATAGATTAGCTAAATAACTTGTCGCCCACATTGAAGATATTAGTTCTCACTTCTTATTCATCTCAAAAATGGAAGGTCGCATAACAGACTTCGTTTATGTTATTAAATCATTTGCTGTAAGTTTGGTACATGAGTTATTAAAATCTATATTATACAGTCCATTTCCACTTTTTCAATTAAATATGTTGTCTAAATGCATTGCAAGGTATTCATGAACACATAAACACTATCATCAATACGAGTATAAAGTTATTAGTTTCTGAATCTACGGAAAATGCAGCGAATTTCGCCCAGCAATACCGAAATGGTTTCCATTTTTAAAATAATATGATGCTCGCAATCTCATTCGATATTCGCGAGTAAAACTCGAAGCGTACTCGAATCATCTCGCTGTAGTATTCGCAATACAAAAATACGGGAGGTGGGCATTAGAGGGATTACACGGGAGTCGAGTCGACGCGAAATGACAACTTAAGCATCTGCTCATCGTCTTAATGTTGGGAAATGTTCTGTCGAACACACCCTGCTTTCTTGATCTAGTGGTCATAGGCTTGGGTTTAAATCGCTTCGCAGTTCAAGCAACACTATATTTTCTCTGGAGAAGACATTTCACTAAAAATACAGACTTCAACTCAAGAAGCAATAAATGTTTGGCTACGTGAACAGAAACGGTTAAATAATTCATTTTTTTTTATTTTGAAATCGGTTCCAAGTGAAACTGTGAATTAATAGTTATTTAAAGCTAAAGAGTTTGTTTATTTCTGAATATACTGGATTTTAATGCGTCTGAATTCGAGAACCCTCTATTTCAGTATTATAGAGATATCGTGTAATTACTCGGTATTATAGAAATAAAGGGTGGGTTTTTTGTGTGGCTACTCTGTCCTGGCTTTATTTTTTTATGTCATTAGTGAGCGGGACGGTCAGTTCGTTTCGTTCACCTGGTGGCAAGTGGTACAACTGTGACAGGAAATATAATAAATAACAGTAGGTAGTCATTATTTTGCGTCAATACTGACCTGGCCCTCATCTGAGACGACAGATGTTTAAATTTTAGTATTATATGTTGCACAAAACAATTAAGGAGTTATAACATTTTGTGACGCTAATATATTTTTTATAATAAATACACTTAATGTAGTCGCAAGTGAGCGACGAACCTATAACACCAACTTCATTTGGAAACCAAAGATATCCCGATCCACAAACAGCTAGGCGATCCGCGAGTCAGCGCATTGAATTTGCATATGAAAAGTCGTGGAAATATCACCGTGTAACGCGATCTTATTTAAAAGTCACAGTTGGTGTGGCTCTAAAGACCTGCTTGAATAGGGCTGCGGATATGGAAATTAAAAAGTTCCTTTATTCGGATTGTAAGTATGTTTCCTGGGTGGGGATCTTTGGTTTAAAGAAGCAAGATAACAGTAAAAAAAATTGTTTTAACGAATAAGTTTAAATATTATGGTTTTCAATATAATGTCTTTTTTTGGATTTTCTCTTTCTCATTTAGAATTTTTATGTTTCAGTTGGTAATGACAGTGATTACGCAAATCTAGTAAATACCAGACTTAAAATTAAAACAGGAACATGATAATGTTATGACTAATGACATATCAAACAACGTTTTATCTTGTGTTTCGTGAACTGCTGTGCTGTCCTGTGGCCAAAATACCCTTTCGCCTTCCCTATTACCCTTTCCCTCTCTCTTTTAGCAGATTGGTAACGTATTCGTTGCTCCCTCGGAGTAGCAATTGTCTTTTGCCAGCGGTATCACGTAACATCAGATGAAATGTCTGCTTGTTTACCTACTAAAAAAAATTAAGTTCATGCCTCGGGTATTCTAATGATTTTTTTTAAGTGACATCCCTAGTCAAGTGGGAGTCTACAATAAGTTTTGTGATGTGATTCGAGTGGCTGAGTGTGGATTACGCTATTTTTGACTCGTCACGTGGCGTGTTAACCGCCCGTCATGGTTACACGCCGTGTCAATCTCCCCCCACGACTCACACGAATTTATTCTTCTCGTGGCAGTTGCGAAACATGCGAATGTGGGAATGTACTGTGATTTACTCGTGTATTACTCATTTCAAGGGAAAATATGGCAAAGTAACCTTTTGAGACTGAACCTGTCGTTTTATAAAACATTATAAAAGTAAGTGTCAAGTCCTTTCGTGCTTCCAAGCTATGCCGTTCAACTTATGTTAGTCCTGGGTGAGGGTTCGGCCTTACCTCTCCATAGCATTACTGGGCAGACATGTGCTCTGTAGTGTCTTAAATGTTGGTTGATTGATAATCTTCACAATGATTATGCTTTAACTGAACATCTCTTCAAACTATGATATTAGACAAATAAATCTCCACCATATTGGATATCCCGGTCCTCTATTTTCTCATCCAGTTTACATCAGCGATCTATTGAAACTCGTCAGTCCATCTGACCGAGGATTTCCTACGCTACGCTTGACAATCCATACTAATATTATATTGAATAATTGAAACTATTAAAAGTTGAAAATTTGAACCTGTTTATAAGGCTTTTTTTAATGTTTAGCACAAGACATAATTTGCTGTTGTTTGTGGCCAGTGACCATACGCATTAAAATAAAAATGACTAGAATCTTCAATTTAAAGATGGCCTGTAAAGATTGCCACAGCTTGTTTGCTCAAAGTTTAACCTTGCGTATCGAATTCAGTTACATATTTTCCGTGGAACTTTGTCCCTACACGTCTCATGTTAGCTTTCAAGTTCACTTGGTGAAAATTCGCTGCTTTATGCGAACATACGGGCGGTTTGTTTAGACTGAATGTTTCAATATTTTTGAAATAAGTTATTACATGTTGAATTTTATTATTAGCTATGGAATGGATTATGGAAATGTAAAAATTACTGTCTTAGGTTTTCGTGATTTGGATAAAACGAGTTGTACAGATAAAATTGAGTTTTTTTTGTAAAGAAATAATTCCAAATTTATTTCTTTTCTGTCGCTCTGTCCACCAATTCCATTTTGGATTTAAATAAAAAAAAAATATTAAACGCAAAAAAAATTTTTGTTGCTGCATATAATTTTATTAGTTTTAAACATACTTGATAGACGTAGGCAAAAGTTGTGAATTCAGTTTAAATAAACCTAAATGCGATCGTATAATATAATATTATTTGGCATTATGCTAAAAAGTATGTTACTGAAAATACGAACAATAACTATTAAAACGTTCATTTATTCGATGTCGTCATCATTATCCAAATAATTTCATAATTTTCAGTTACATTCAATAAAATGTGATTAAGAAAACACAAATCGCACAAAGTTTCAGATTTTGAACACAAATCATCGGGAAAATTCCGTCTCACCGCGCTGTTTATCGTGAACACCAGATAAATCCCGAACTCATCGTAATAAACATGCCAATCATTTTTAATTTATTATCAGCCAATAATTCAGCAAGTATTATTAAAGATACCGCCAGGTAAGAAAATATTTAGGTATGCGGAACGAGAGAGACAGAGGTTACAGAGTGTTTTCACGTCTAATATTCCTCAATGCCTAAAGACAAAGGTTTTTGACCAGTGCATATTACCAGTGATGACCTATGGTGCTGAGACGTGGTCTCTTACGTTGGGCCTCTTTAATAGGCTCAAGGTCACGCAACGAGCTTGGGGTTTCTCTACGAGATCGAATTAGAAATGAGGAGATCCGTAGAAGAACTAAGGTCACCGACATAGTCACTCGCATTACCAAGCTTAAGTGGCAATGGGCAGGGCACATAGTCCGAAGAACCGATGGCCGTTGGGGCCGGAAGGTTCTCGAATGGAGACCGCGCACCGGCAAGCGCAGCGTGGGACGGCCGCCCACAAGATGGTCAGATGACCTAAGAAAGGTTGCGGGTACCCACTGGATGCAGATAGCTTCTGACAGGTCGGCGTGGAAGTTATTGGGGGAGGCCTATGTTCAGCAGTGGACATTATGTGGCTGAAATGATGATGATGATGATGCGGAACGAATTATACTCATACTACATATTTTGTCATGTGGGTTTTTTTATTAATAAATAAGACCAATTTTGATATCTGATTTTACCTTTCCTTTTGGTAATTATGACCTTTTTTAATAATTTTAACTAGGCCCTTTACTGAGTCGTCTTTGTATGTATCCACCGCAATACCAAAATGATCACGTAAGATAGTATTATTTACCTATGTTTTAGTGTATGTACTCGTAAATTACTGCGTATGAGACCTAATATCTATGCGTGGAAAAGAAAAACACCAACCTATTATCGCTTTGACGCCTCTGGGAGTAAATTATTTAGTTATATTATTTATTCAGATTATACCCTTTGAAAAGTTTTATAAAATTGACATACCTACTACAAGTTTAATGGTTGTAAGTGACCTAATGTTTTTTAAATAATTTGTTCAACAATTTTGAACCTCTTTGTGGGGTGAGAGGGGGTCTTTCTTAAAATTATAAATAACTTCATACAATATAGTTTAATGGCTGTAATTGACTTTGTTTTTTAAATAATTTGTTCAACAGTTTGTGACCTTTTTGAGGGGTGAGTGGGGGTCTTTCTTGAGATAATAAATAACTCAATGGATTGATTTTCTCAAATTTTTCTGTAGAGCAGTAACACGTTAAAACGACAACTCGTGTGCTATTTGCAGTGTTGAATTTCAACGGTATCGAATTTCTACTTCATAAACTATTCCGTAGCGTTCCTCGGTGCGGACCGTGTTCGAGGTAGAACGAGGACTCGTGGCATCGTGGAATATGACACATTACCTTGGCATTGGCACAAACGATTATAAATATCCATAAAAAAAATAATAATGTGAAAGTCTAGTCTGTTTGTTTGTCCGTCTTTCACGTCAAAACGGAGCGACGTACTGACGTGTTTCTTAAGTGGAGATAGTTGAAATTATGGAGAGTGACAGGCTACTTGTTGTCTTAGACTAGGCCGTTGATATAGGAATTACGAGCGTGTTAATTCTAAATCTAAAGTTTAGGCCATTCCAGATTTGTAATATAAGATGTTAAAGCGAAACTGTAAAATAAAAAAGCTTTCGTAAAACATTTCAATACTTGTAGGTTCAAATAAATGAAATATCTTTACCTCAGAAAATGGTCCAACAAAGAATAGTGATCATTTTGAAAATCAAGTGAATAAAATCCCGCCACGTACCAATGTGTTTTCGAATTTTCGAAATTATATGTACGTTATCCGACGCTTTTACGGTGTAGGAAAACATCGTGAGGAAACCTTCATGCACGCCTGCGAAGAGATTCAAAGGTTGTGTTAGAAGTAGTCCATTCCGCACTGGGCCCGCGTGGACGACTAAGGCCTAATCACCCTATACGCGTAGGCTCGTGCCCCTCGGTGGGGACGTTTAATGAGCTGATGATGAAGTGAATAAGTAAGGAATACTTACATGATACTAAATATCAGATTTCGCTCTTCAAAGAAAAACCTCGGAGTCAGTGAATTGGTCCTCACGAAGCCGGATGCCTGTAATTGAGTTAGTGCCAGCACTTCAGCTCTTCTCGGCGTGGGGCCACGACACCAGCATGTTGATGATTCAAACAAGAATTAAAAAAAATATTTTTAATTATTGAATAATGAAGAAGCATAAGATTAACAAATTTTCTAACTTTTAATCTACAGAAATAATACAAGTAAGTTTATATCTAGCCCTGTTTTATGACACTAAATTATAAAAAAGAGCGAATAAGAATAAATAATACAATAATTAATAAAGTTCAACGATTACAAATATTGTAATATTTTTTATTATGAAATAAGATATCTTAATATAATAGTCAAATTAGAAAAAAGATACGACAAAATTTAAAAATGTTAAAGTTAAATAAGATTTTTTGATCAAAACACACCCATGGTATTACTAATGGATTAGGCTTAATATTATTATGGCCATTTTATGTTATTAGCTTTAATTGTTCTACTACGCACACGCCAATTCTATGGCTCCAACAATAAGAGCCCACAGCGGATACGAAATCAATGCGATGAATAGACGAGAAACGAATTGCGGGAATCGACTGGCGAAAGTTTGCAACGGACAAACCTCTAGTAATACTTCGTATATACCATTAACAGGCCGCGACTACAACGATCTCAGAAATAGGGACGATCTCAGAAATTTATGACAGTAAAAATCAATATTTATATTATATATACTTATTTAAACTAAGTCTTTAAATGGAATTCGGTTGTAAAATACACCTACATAACAAAATAAAACGGTTTTCAGTAGCTGTGTGCTAAAGGCAGATTAAATGTGTTAATCTTACCCTTAGTGTTATGGAAATAATGACTGCCTCCTCTTGGTAATTTCCTTCAAATTACGTCTATCATGGTCAGGTGTATCACTAACCACCAGATCAGCGAACTGGCCGTCCTATTACTTAAAAAGTAAACTATTTGATATACACTCAATACGTATCCTACTTCAGGAGTTTGCATTAAGGTTTTACGAATAGATATAAGTCGCATTTATTGACGAGCACTTAGTTATCGACTTGGCGGCTCTCAATGAAGTACATCCATTATGGATGACCCATCTTGTTGTGATAATTAATCTATTCAAGACAAGATTATTCGCGCAGAACACTAGTTGTGATTAGTTGCGATTGATATGGGAAGCTGAAGCTGTTATGATTCCGATATCCAAGACAAACGCGATCATAATAAATAAATAACTAATATTCAAACTAAGAAGAAGAAAATGTATGTTGTTAAAGCGTTTTTTTATTACCCATAGCTGTAATATTGAGCTGTCGCGTCGGCTATTTCCACCAAGGTTTCGGGTTCGATTCCTGATAGCAACATGAGTGTGCATGGCATTTCGTCATTTAGCCTGGATGTTTCTATGTAAATGCGTACGTATTACTAAAAAATGGTGTAAGTATGGTTTTCCGTTGTTTAGTATCCATATCACAAACTAAGGCTTAGTTTTGGGCTAGATGGCGTTGGTGAATGACATTGGATATTTTTTGTCGCTTGATGTTTTATGAAACTGTATACAGTAATCTGACTCTCTTACGGTGAAGGAAAACATCATGAGGAAACCTGCGTTTACGAAGAGATTCAAAGATACGTGAAGTCGGCCAATCCGCACTGCTCCGCGTGGACGACTAAGGGCACACCCTTTACGGGTAAGCTCGTGTTCGGTAGGGACGTATAATGCTGATGATGATGTTAACCAATAACAAGTCGTCATACTGACACAGAAATATCTAGAAGCATAAATCCATCATCATCATCATCTCTGCCTACCCCTCTGGGACCAAGGCGTGAGCTTTATTTTTTTTTATTCATAAATCCATTTCAGCCGAATGCGCGATCGATCGACAATTCGCACGGGTCCTGGTGCACAATTACCTTATATGACAAGAGCCTTGAGCGAGCGAGCCCGTAAATACGTAATGAACTCTAATAGCTCGCGAACTGTCGACAATGTTGTGACGCGGGCCTATTCATTTTATAATAAACTAATTTGCGTGTGCTTTCGTAATAGTGGTTTAATGTACTCGGTTCATATAACTTTGAGTTTGTTATATTGTTCGAAGTATATTTCGACGACCTATTTGGTACACTGGGTGAGACGATCCCCGGGTGGTACAATTTTTTTTATGGTCGGGGTGTTTTTACGTAAATTATGTATGTGTTCACAAAAATGCGTATCAGTATGTTAATCCGTTGTTTAGTACCTATATTTATAGTTCTGGAGTGGAGACCGCGTCTTGGACGCCTACTGGACCGACGACTTGCGAAAGGTCTCTGGTGGAGGTTAGATGAGAAAAGCGGTGGACTGTGATAGGTTGAAGAGAGTACCTGTTTTACAGGCTAGATGCTTAGGCTAGACGCTGTGTGAATGTCGGTAGATATTAATTTATCTAAGTATATAAAACTTAAAATTAACTGACTGACTGACATAGTGATCTTTCCGAAATTACAGGACGTGTGGACCACATGGGTCGTCAAATATTAGTCATTCATAAATAAATAATTAATTTTACTTACCGTTTGTGTTATAAACTAACATCATCACACTACTAAATTGTCATCAGTAAAAGTCAAATCACCGTCATCATTGTCACAAATGGCTCCATTCGAAAGGCTCGCGAGTGCCCGCCATTTCAAAATTAGCTCCGCCATTACGGCGCATTACGTATTTATCCCGTCTGCCCGTACTTGCAACGTTGTTGACACACCCCAGCCGTTTATACCGGAGGGATAGAATATGCCGTTGATCTTTGTTTAAATAAACTTTTATTTTTGAAGGCCATTGGTGTATACTCGAGGGAAAAGGAGGCACAAGGTGCTATAATATTTTTTTCTTTGCTAATAATACTAATATAATTTTAAAATGGTCGTGTTCCGGGGTAAGACGGACAGTGAAATTTCGGATATTAAGACTTAGAATTTTACTTTTATTTTCACGTCACAAGTTAGTATCTGCACTGTGATCCCTTCTTTGTAGGGATAGGCGATAGTTTCCACTTAAAACCAGTTGGATCGTCTGCATATTACATTTTTTCTTAAACATTTTGCTTTTGTTTTCAAACTCAATGCTTCTTTTTGGGAGCATAAGCCTACCCGTGTAGCGTCCACTCGGGCCCAGTGTTTTTGAATTTCTTCGTAGGTATGACAAACCTGCGCACTTTCTTTGTGAGGTGGAACAGTCTGAATCAGCGGTAATTATTGATAATTGTATATTTCACAGAAGAAAATATTTTGTTTCTATGTTTAATATTCTGCCTGTCTGTGCTATTTTTGCTAATTGCTAATGCAAATATAAGGCATTTGTTTTTCTTAAAGTTCTTATATTACCACAGTTTCACAAATGTTGATCATAAAACGGAATTGATCGCTATCGCCAGACGTAGTTGGTGTCTGGAAAATCGAAGCGTCCAGATGGCTTGGTCTCAGTCTTAAACAGGTTTCAACTGTTTAATGTAGATTGAATGCGAACCAAACTTCTGAGGTACTAATATGGAGGTTGCATACAAATTAGCCAAAACATTAATAGCCCACTTACGTTGGCGATAAAGCAACTAATTCTAACCATTAATGCTTGTACGCCAAAAATCTGACAAAATATAAGATTGTGTTACTATTGTTTATGCATTATATAAGTGATGCGGGATTGGTTCACAAGTTCAAAGTCACTCAACGCGCAATGGAGCGAGCTATGCTCGGGGTCTCTCTTAGGGATAAGATCAGAAATGATTTAATCCGTAAGAGAACTAAAGTTACCGACATAGCCCGCCGGATCAGCAAGTTGAAGTGGCAGTGGGCTGGTCACGTATGTCGCAGAACCGATGGCCTTTGGTGCAGACGAGTTCTGGAGTGGAGACCGCGTCTCGGCAAGCGTAGCGTAGGACGCCCTCCGGCCCGATGGACCGACGACTTGCGAAAGGTCGCTGGTGGAGGCTGGATGAGGAAAGCGGAGGACCGGGATATCTGGCGCGAAATGGGGGAGACCTATGTCCAGCAGTGGACTGCGATAGGTTGAATAGGAAGTGATGCAGGCATTCAAAAGGTTTATCGAATTTAAAGTCCACGATATTGGCACATTTAAAAAAAAACTTTTTAAGATAAGTACTGGTAGAGAAGACTTGAAATAAAACCAACTGTTAATAAAAAAACACAGAGTTTCCACCATGACGTTTGAGTTTTTTCTCGGTCAGCATTAAATGGAATTGTTGTAGACTGAACTAAGAAAGGCGGTGGGAAACAGTAAGAAGCGGAGCTCGAAATGATGTTCAACTCAGTTCCTTATGTAAATCGGATCGGATCGCTCGAACTGAACAATAGCTGCTTACTTCTCGCGCGGGACGCTTGAATTTGCATAAAGCTCTTCAGAATATTCCGAGCGAAGTTAAATAGTATGTTTTTTATACACCTGCGCTCACAGGTGACTTGAATAGGCGAAGGTAACAAAAATAATAATGCCAATATAAAAAAGCTAGGGTGAAGTAAATTGAAAGGTTAAGGAGTATGTGTGCGAGAGGTCATATATGACTTATATTTGAATTGTTAAGTTTAGTACAAACTTACTGCTAGGAAAAATACCAACTTGTATCTTTTGATATTCAGCCCTTGGTCCTCCTATCTAATATAAGCAGTAGTTAACATTTACCGTTAAATGGGACGCATTTTAGACTATCCACATTAGACAGAACAAAGTCTACAGTGACGATCATAACACGTACACAAAGCATAAAAATGATAGCTATAGATAAAAAAGTTGCCTCTTGCCTTGAATTTAAGTTTACAATTTAACCAAATCAGCTATTAGGTTTTTATGTTTGGCCTAGTTCAATACTTACAAGTAGTCGGAAGAGATAGTTTGTAGGTACTGTGCTTCTTTTAAATATTTTTATATTCACAATTCTACGAAGTTTCCTCGTTCAAGATTTCAAAGAATGGGAGTTAAAGGATTATAACAGAAAGTCACAATTGAAACAAGAGAACGTACAACTTTAAACTGCAGCTGCAGTTTGCAGAATAACGATCGTTAAACACCCTCGATGTTGATTCGGGACAGTCTTTAATACTTAAGTGTTGGGCTAAATCCTTTATTCGACTTTTTATGTTATTCTGTAAATGGAACGACTGGTTCGCTCACGCGATGGCGAGGAACACGCCTTTTAATAAAAGAAAAATTATTTCTTATCTTAAATATTTTTAATCAAATGCGTCCGCTCGTGCCACCAACGTACGCCAACACATGCTGAGACGGGGTCATTTTGACCACACGATGTTACCTTTGTTTTTATGTACACCTATATATATGTATGTGTGTCTATAAGAGTATGTTTGAGTATAAATGTATAATAATATATATTTATGTATATTAGCTTGTGATTTGTAACGGCTGCTTTTATTTATATGATTTCCTGTATTGTATTGTTGAATGAAATTGAAATATAAGTAAGATAAGTGTAATATTCGTGTCTGTCAATTAATAATTATACTTTTCTTTTCTTTCATTCTTTCTTTTCAAGACATAATCGTTGTTGAAGGAAACCAATACTAGTAATTGTATTTTTGGTAAGCATACGCGAAAATGAAAGATGTTAGGTTTCTTATACCCAATAATTACATTTTGCAATATAAAAAAATGTTTTAAACTGCAAATCAAAAAGCTGATAAAACGCCTCATCACAGTCGATAAACGTAAAGCCGCGCTTCGGGAGCTTAACCCGCTTTATATCGTTATTGCTTTATCATGACTTGCATTTTGATATAGTTTGTTCAAATTGGTTAGCGCGAACAAGGAATTTATGAAGCTTAATGCTCCAAGCTGTACAAAAAGTTTTTTGCTCATGGATTGTAGAAGCCGGCTTGTTATTTTAATGGGACGTAATAGTTTTTTTTGGAGGTATATATTGTACCCATGTGGTGTGATTGGTTGAGACGTCGGCACGTATACCAAGGGATTCGGGTTCGATCCCGGGCAGTACAAACATTGATGCGCAAGGACATGCCTGTTTGTATTGGTCTGGGTGTTTTCTATGTATAATTGCATATATTTAAAATGTATATAAGTATGGTTACCCGTTATAAATAGGCTAAAATCAAGGCTTTGGTTCTGGTGACTTTAGATCATCGTAGCGGGCATAGATTTAGAATAAGTGCACTACGGTAGTGGGTCGAACTTAAATCTTCGAATATTATATTATACTAGCTTTTGCGTGCGACTTCGTCCGCGTGGAATAGTTAATTTAGCCTAACGCTCTCTTTAACCCGCTACTTCGTTTATATAGGTGAAATAAAACTGCGATATCTCATAAGATATTGATTTAAGTTGAATGATGTACAGGGCAATTTCGTTTAAAATGAAATACTTATGATAAATTAAGTATTTATTTGGATAAGGATTAATATCATCATTATGAAAACACCTTTGCAAATGTTGCATTATTTTTGAAAAAGAAAAAAAAATTGCAAAAAATATGTTATAGGGTGATAGGGTGATTAGGCCTTAGTCGTCCACGCGGGCCCAGTGCGGATTGGACGACTTCACACACAACCTTCGAATCTCTTCGCAGGCGTGCATGAAGGTTTCCTCACGATGTTTTCCTTCACCGTACCTACCCTATACGGGTAGGCTCGTGCCCCTCGGTGGGGACGTTTAATGGGCTGATGATGATGATGTTATAGGGAGCTAACCTGAACCTTAAAAGATACAAATATGCTGTTGAGGACTTTTTTGTAGACCTTTAAAGGGGAAACAATACTCTTATACATGACTTGCGAACTTTAACCGTTTACGCAGCGTATGCAGCGGAAGCTCCAAGCATGAAAAAATCCCCCCGATTTTGACACATTCTTCATTGCTGCTCCGCTTCTATCGCTTGTAGCGTGATGGTATATAACCTATAGCCTTTCTCGATAAATAAGCTATCTAACACTAGTTCCTCAGATTAGCGCGTTCAAACAAAGAACCATACAGACAAAAATCTTCAGCTTTATAATATTAGTATAGATTTAAATAGTACTACTTTACAATGATTTCCTTCTATTACTCTTTTATTGTCCTCCTACATATAAAAGCACCTGATGATATCAGACGTTTTCATGTTATATTTTCCGCCATAAACTGTTCGTTTTCGTTCAGTGATATCACTAAAATTCCTATAGGAATACATTATTTTATAGTGTCATCATATAAGATACAAGGTGACCACTGCGAACACAGGCCTCTCCCATTAACTTCCGCTCCATACCAGCTTGGTTAAGACATTGCAGTGTGAAACACCTAATTCGTATTTTCCACCAACCGCAATACAAAACCTTATTTTTATAAAAGTGCACCTTATTTTATATGTCGTTTCATTGATCACGTTTGTTTATTTGCAGTATTATATTTTCAAATACACTGAAACCAATAAACATTAGGTCAGTTGATGATAGTGAGCAATGACGTCACATATCAATAATCTCATACAAATTATATGGTAACGTTCTTTTTTGACCGTTCATAAAGCGTCAACGATTAGTGGTGCCAAATACCTAATTATCCGAAATCAGATGATTCCGCTCTTCGGAGGGACCTTTGAGACGTCGGTCCCGGCTACTCAAACTCAAAAATTGGCTATGCTATGTGAGAAGGTGTTACCCTGCATTTGGATGCTATGATCTGATGATAACACAAAAGAAACAAAATCAAAATAGTGCCGAAACAATCTCGTAACTTCAAAATATAGTTGCTGAAAATGGCCCCAAATGTTTATACGTACACTTCCGAGTGTATTTTTCTCGGGAACTTCCACGACCCGTATTCATCACACCAAGTACGCGCGAGACCAATAAACAGTGTTGCACAAATGCATCGCACGCCAAAATGGTTAATGGAACAATATTTTAACTTTTGAAAAACCTAAAACCCGGCAGTTGGACGAAATAACCGGTGTTTAACAGAGGATTGATTGTTTTTAACAATTTTCATTTGTTGGCAGCACTGAGTTTTTGGTTGAACTAGTAAACTATAGTTCAATTGCACTGGTTTGCATTGATACTTACAGAAATGAAACCAACAACAGAGTGAGTAATACTACAATAAACGCTTATAGAATCAAAAATATGCATTCCTTATAATCAACTTATTTATGTGGCAGGTAGCAGATCACAGACATCCGAATATACGATTAGACTGGACGAGCCGCCAAGTTTATAGGCAGTCCCAGTGTCGCAATTTCTTTCGTTCTTACCTGTGAAAAGTTATTCTATTACTTAGTAAATTTACTGATTTATTGCGATCATGGCATGTTACAATTGCAGAGGATGGCATTTTGGAAAAAAAAACGGTAATTTCTTTTATTATTCGTGCGTCTTGACTCATCTCACAGAGCGTAAACTGGCAGCCAGTGTATGCTCGTTGAGCTTACATTTGTCGCACTTTAAACGCGGCTTTCTTTTGTATTGGGAAATCTGTGTAGCAGATGGATGTGAACTGCAAGGGATTGGTCAGCGTGGATATAATTAGGGGAGGCCTTCGTTCATTAGTAGATATTTTAGGCTGTAATGATGGTCATTAAGTAATGTATTACTTACTTTATTTTCAACAAAAAGAAGGACCTTAATACAATCTAATTGTTTTGCCTATGTGGTTTATAAACCGAGTATGCTCAGGTATATATGTGGTGTAAATTTAAAAAGACACATTTGTAATACTAATCTATCACGGTTTGTTTCCTGTGCGAAGCCCCTCTAATTCCTATTACCATATTTGATCCATATATGATAATAATGATCTTATGCTTTATATTTGGAAATGTTAAATTTTATATCTAATTTTAAAAAGGTACACACATAGACAGATGTGACATATTAAATCAGCGCCCAAATGGATTTCGTATCTGATTTTGAAAAACAGAACACCCAAAAGTGTATTGCCAGCAACAATAATCAGTAACGTATAACGGGGTCATTTATCATCCGTTGTTACTTACCACCGGACAATAGGAAGACTTACCCTGCCAGATTACCATCTCGCAATAAGTATGTGAATGGGCCGAAATCTTAATTAGCTTCCGCTGGAAAAGGCCTGCGGGCTTTTGTTGAGTTGTACTGGGTATTGGTGGTTAAAAAGCGGTATGTATCCAAAAGGATTTTAGGATAATTAAGCACCTTTTTATGTTTAAGTATACAGGACGTTCAAGACGTTCACCTGTAAGTGATACGCCTGACCATGACAGAGCGGCATTGAAGGAGACCAACAACTGATAGACAGTTATTATTCTCCATACCCGGTAATTTTACTAGCTACAGTGCCCTCATCTCAAAACACAAAAGTGCATAACACTCCTGTTTCACGAGATTAGATCTGGCAATCCTGTTTGACTAGATAGGTAACATCGCAGTCGATGTTACCTATCTAGACGACTCAGTATCGAGTTAACCACCTAGTAAAATGATTATTAAACTTAAAAAATCAAATTAAGTCTTTACAAAATACTTTTGAATCGTGTTCTTCCGTAAAGTTGCTACCGATCAGAATTGCTGGACACAGGTACCAAGAAACTGTCTCTACTCTCTAACATGTCTGCTTTAGCGGCCATCGATTCTGAGTGAGTTCAAAGGTGCCATAATGATTAAATTGAAATCATTTCAAAAACAGATATGTGAAATGTCAAAGCCTTATAGTAGTTTGATGCTCGATGTAATGATTATTATTTCATGCATTTACAAAACGCTAAGGCATACCAAAGCGATATACCGAGCTGGCCACTAATAAATTTGAAAGTGAATCGCTAACAGATATTTGAGAATGCACGGCTAGTCCACCGGCAATAATTGATCAGCAAATCGAGGTAAACAGCCACCTGCTCGACACCCATGATTGGCTTCAATAATGCATTGTTCGCTGCACGAAATGCAATAACCCGTCGAGTTGGGAGGCACCTCGCTACACGCATCTCGTCGGCGAGTGACTCCGCTAATAGGTCGA
>PQWD01011984.1:0-33762 GCA_019425675.1 Leucinodes orbonalis
CTTTCGTTGGCAGACTAAACCGCACATAATGATATGTGTTTTCGAGTATATATGAATGTTTTTAGTAAATAATTATATATATAAAATTAGATTTTGCATATTTCGCTTTAAAATTATGTATATTTACGACTCATGGATGAGTTTCAGTTATTACACCAAAGGTTCCGGATTCGATCCATCAATCAAGAGGATGATATTTAGTATGCATAAAAGTATCAATAATTTTGTTTAGTCCTATTACGCTTTTTGGAATGTCGGAGAATATAAAAGCTATGTATTATGTGATTAATTGCGATAATTTACGTTTTTTCTTCTCCTGCGATTACATTTAACGTGATCAACACTACTGTACCTTTACTGAGTCGTCTAGGTAAGTACACGGCGTGTTCAGATACGATGGGCTTGCAGCCATCCTTATAATATGTCGCGATATTTATCGAGTTCATCATCTCATTAAACGTCCCCACCGAGGGGCACGAGCCTACCCGTATAGGGTGATTAGGCTAGTCGTCCACGGGGCCCAGTGCGGATTGGACGACTTCAACTACAACCTTCGAATCTCTTCAAGGCGTGTATGAAGGTTTCCTCACGATGTTTTCCTTCACCGTAAGAAGCGTCGGATAACGTACATATATTTTTCGAAATTCGAAATACATTGGGTACGTGTCGGGATTTGAACCTCGCCTCCGGTAGGAAGCGACAGTCCACACCACTATGACCACCGAAGCTCTCTTTAATATTTATCGAGTTAATGGGCCTTAAATATAATTAAGCCGTTAGTGTGATTTGCCCAGCATTACAAATGTTTAATTACATCAAGATTATAACTTATAACATATCAGTACCTACTCTATGTATGTAGAATATCCGATTGGTCAATAAACAAAAGCATTAATCCCACGCTATTTAAATTTTCTCTACAAAAAATTATGGCTTTAAAGTTTGTGTTGTTGGAAACAATGCTTTCAAATTTTTAACTAAAAAGGCATCAGAGTGCAGTTCTTTTACATTATTACACTAATTCCAACGCCCACTTATCATCATCAGCGTATAAAGGCCCACTGCAGGGCACAGGCCTTCTCTTACAGCATAGTTGTGGGGACGTTTGGTCATAACGCCCCCGCGCGGGCGTATTGGTGGGTTTGAACAACTACCATACTGAGGTGGTAGCTAGGACCGAAGGCTTTACGTAAATATCTTTATTAGCTGAACACAAACTTTTGGTGGTTGTCGTTATATCTATCTCGACAGGACAGGCATGGCCTAGTGTAAGGGCCAATTTCACCTAAATTGTGTATTTGAAACTGGAAATATTTATCATTTTTTAACCAACTTCAAAATAGGAGGTTAGTCAATTAGACCGTATTTCATTTTTACGTGCCCTTCGAATCACGTAATAATCTTTATTTTCGGCAAATCAGGTAATTTAGTTTGCATGTTCATCAACTAGGCAACGTTCCAATATTCAGTAATTAACACAAAATGTTTTTGATCATAAATCATCGGCTGAAGTGTTTCTTTGAGTTAACACAAAAGTTGAAGTTAATACAAGCGCAGTACCTGTACGTTCACCTCCTAGTTATTAATTATAAAATGTTGATGTAACATTTCAATTTGTAATAGGTCATCGACATTGGATTGTTTACCGTTCGACTTGACTTTGTAATTAGATTTATGAGATAATATTTCATATTCATCATCAGCTCACTAAACGGCCCCACTGAGGGGCACAAGCCTACCCGTAGAGGGTGTTTTTAAGTCTTAGTCGTCCACGCGGGTTCAGAGCGGGTTGGACGAGTTCACGCACAACCTTTGAATCTCTTCGCACAGGATTCCTCACATGTTTCCTTCACCGTAAGAGCGTCGGATAAATTTCGAAATTCGAAAATACATTGTACGTGGCGGGCCTCGAACCTGCAGTTCGGAAGGCAACAATCCAAACAACCACCAACGTCATGAGCCTCAGACTAATTAACGTGTTTAAGACTAAGATTGTAAGCCGGGACTGAAGTTAACGTGCCATCCGAAGACGAAGTCATCTTACTTATCAAACATCATTGTGATTCAGTCTGCATCTCCGATCTAACAGGGATTATTTGTATAAGTAATTACAACCCCCGATCAGTGGGAATCGAACCCACGATCAGTGGGATAGAATCCACGACTCCGCATAAAGCAGCAACCGAAATCAACGCTCCCCAAAGACACGTCTGATTGAGTTTATTGATATTGTACGAATTTGACGTATTTAAAATTCATTAATATGGCGGTAATAGTGACGTCAGTCCACAGACAATCCATAGAGTATGACATGCGAATTGTCAAATAGCAAAGAGTGTAGTATGTTCTAGATAATTCGCGAACTATGTAGAATGACGTCGACGCTTCGAGCTCAGCGGCCGACAGGTATATAAGGCGGCCGACGGGTGCGCCGGGAGTCTTGTGTTCTACTCAAGAGCGAACGAAGAGCGAAATACCTGCGACTCAAGGAAGAAGCGAGTGAATACAGCGATATCTAAGGATCGTCGAGTGTGATACAACAGTGTGAAGAGTTAACGTGTGATTATTACGTGTGTGTGCGGAAAGTGTTGTGTATAGTGTGCAGTGTTAATTACGGATTTTAGTGCGTGCGTTTAATTGGATAATTAGTACGAGTGTAAGTGGTAATTAGTGTTGTGTGTGATTAATATTGGTTAATTAATAAAGTGTGTTACCGTGTTATTCTTCGTGTTTGGCAATAATTTATTCCGAAACCCCCAGCTCGTAACAATATTCTTCAAGATTGAATTGGAAGCACTGGGCGTGGACAGTAATTCCTATACACCTAGCGTACGGGTAGGCTCGTGACCCTCGTGGTGACGTGTAATGAGCTGATGATGATGAATCTACATAAGGCCAACCTACTGGGTAAGAGCCTAATCTCAACAATGGCTATGTTGAGCTAGGGCCTGTGCTCTGCAGTGGGGCGCTTTAGGCTGATAAATACACAATAATAATGATATTGTAATTTCCTAGGTCCAGTAGAGATTTGACGTGGTGATCGTGTCAGACGTGCGATGGGTTCAGGACTGTCAGCAGCGCATCCCTGGAGGTGGCTATGTTTAACATCTTGAAGAACTGGCAGGGACCAGGGTTGAGTAAGTTGAAAAATATTATGTAAAGAATTTTGTTGTATTTTTAAACACTGCTTTCATGTCAGGTAATATAATTACAAACAATTGTTTTATGCAGTTGACGCCGCGGCAAGCGCAGCGTGAGGCGTAATACGTCAACCGCAAATATTCTATTCTATTCAACCTATCACAGTCCATTGCTGGACATAGGTCTCCCCATTTTGCGCCAGATATCCCGGTCCTCCGCTTTTCTCGTCCAGCTCACCAGATTACACAGACCTTTCGCAAGTCGTCGGTCCATCGGGCCGGAGGGCGTCCTACGCTAGCGCTTGCCGAGACGCGGTCTCCACTCCAGAACTCGACTGCTTCAACGCTATCGGTTTGCGACATAAAGTGATCAGCCCACTGCCACTTCAACTGCTGATCCGGAGGGCTATGTCGGTAACTTTAGTTCTCTTACGGATTAAATCATACAGATATAAATATTATATGGATATAATTATATATATATGTTATTACCTGATATAAAATGATGTGCGTTAATCACATTGCGTGTAACACAGCGTTTCGCATGAACAACCGCGCGCTTTAAGCTGATCAATCATTTCACCATTTGACATCGTTAACAAAGTTTGATAGCTTTTCAAATGTTAGTCCTAAATATTCTTGGAATGCCATTACAGATGTACCTGATGGACTGAACCAATATTCCTTAGTAATTGTAAATTCTAATACAATAGCAGTATAATTTAATAGCAACTTCAGAACTTCGCATCGATCCGTGCCGTGATAATGGTGCTTTACTGACCCAACAATTAGTTAGACTCTAACATTGCCTATCTGTAGTGGTTTTAGCTAAACTCAAACGTAATACCATCGGAATACGTTTTCTTATTGAATGTTATTAACTTAAAAGCTTTGATATGAATGGGTCATGTTTTAAGGCCCCTTTGGTCGTGAACCTAAGTGAAATGTATAGAAATCAGGTTTTTAGATTAATGAAACTCCTTACATTCGGGAACGGGAACACGCTGGCGATAACAACTATTTGATGTTTGATCCTTTTAAATTAATGTTAGCTTATTTCTATGTATATAAACACGTGTAATGTAAAAGTTGGATTGCCAACTTCATTTCGATACCTCTTAGTAGTGTCTAAGTTGTTAAAGGCTATTAAATGACATACAAAAATAGAAATTTCCATCGTGCAAATAATAACATACAAGTCAATATTTTTTTTTGTATCCACGAATAATTAGTTATAAATAAACTAAGCCAATATATTATTACAATGGGAAATGTGATACATTTTGTATATTATACGAAACAAAACTGAAACGTATTATATATGGTATGAATTTTTTGTGTTTTTGTATTGTTAAGCGTTTTATATAAGGTATGTATTTTTGTGTTTTTTGTAGAATGTAAAATAGAATGCCAAAGGACATCATACACAAAAGCACACACAAACCAGGGGTTTACCGCCATCTCTTAAAACAGTGTTACAAGAATATTACGTTCGTCTTTTCTAGATATATAAATGCTGACGTATCATATATGAACAATACGTTTTTAAGAGATTGCGTGACTCCCCTGATACGTCAACTTTACCCCACCTCGTTTTGCGTTGTTAATAAGATTGGGTGATTCGTCAATCATTATTATTTTCTTTAGATCTCGTTACATTCCTTCAGTGGTCTAGCACACAAAGTTTTCTCGTTAAGCGCCACCCCGAGGCAATATTTTGTTAGATTCAGTGTTGCCACCTGAGTTTTAGAAAAAGAGCTTTTCGGACGTCAAAAAGGGCTAGAAAGGGCTAGATTGAGATTCAAAAGATTTTCTGTCCTAAAAATGCTGAAATAATCATGTCGTGAAGCCGTTTTTTTTTAAGCTTGTCTAAAAAAAAGGTCATCATGACCGATGAAATAGCAAAAAAGTTCTTGTTAGCATGTCGAAATCTTCATATTTGGTAACATTTCTAGACAGTGAAAAGAGTTTTTCGGGCTAAATTGTTAAAAAAGGAGTTCACCTATACTAAAAGTGCTAGATCTAGTTACAAAAGGGCTAAGGTGGCAACACTGGTTGGATTCCGTCACCTAAGTAAATGGCCGTTTTCTATATCAGTTTATTTGCTATGTATTTTTAACTTGTGATTGACTGAAGATTTATATAGTGTACATTCAAAGACAAACCAAGGGTAAATACCGGTAAGAGTAAATTCTATCCCACCAAAAACATTCTGTAAAAAATTTTGCCAAGTCTCGATGGAGCTGCTTGATTTTCTCTAAAAAGTAATGAAATCAAGAAAAAGACTGCCAAGTCTAAGGTTCCTTACTGCGATTACCTTATTAAAATGGTTGATGTTGTGTGATTTGGCCGTTGAACATTCTTTTGGTGGGATTTAACTTCTATGGGTGGGTTCGATCCCCAGGCAGTACCTACAAATATTTGTGTGCATGAACAAGTCTGTTTGTATTGGTCTAGCGCGCTCGAGTTGGGACCAATTTTTGACATGGGATGTAGCGGCCCACCATGTTGAATATATATTGTTTAAAGGCGGTATGTCGATCTCTTATAGTTTAGCTGGCTCTTTTGTTATCTAATCAAGGTCACCAGTACTCCAGATCTTCGATTATCCAAGTTATTATAGTTTTCCCTTTATGTACCATTAAACCCTGACTCTGTACCAAATTTCAGCTCTGTGAGTTAACGGGAAGTACTAGTTCTATTTTGATGATTTTGTTATCTAAGCAGGGTCACCAGGTACTCCAGATCTTCGATTTTTCGAAGTTTTCATAGTTTTCCCCTTTATGTAGCCATTAAACCCTAACTCTGTACCGAATTTCAGCTCTCTGAGTTAATGGAAAGTACTAGTTCTATTTTGATGATCATGATGAGTGAGTGTCTATCTGTCGAAAATGCGAAACTTTGCTTTCGCTTAACGTCGGAACTAAATGACCTACAGATTTTGGATTTCAAGTATGTTATTATATCTTACTAGATGACGAAAATGTTAGCGCTCTGGAATACCAGAGCGCTAACATTTTGGATAATAATCCAAAGGTTCTCAAATTGGGGCTTGAAAATGCGGCGAAATGGATCCTGTAAAGGATGGTACGGCAGTGTTTGCTTCGCGCTCGACTTGGCGGGGGCACTGCCGTGCCCCCAGATTTGACAGGTCACTAATTATTAAAGATTGTTACGTAAATTAAATTTTAGAATTTAGTAAATTTTCCATGCTTCGGAAGGTACGTTAATTCGTTGGTCTCGGTTATTATCTGAGGATAATCTGTGTGTGGACTGTCGCCTTCCGATCGGGAGGGCGCAGGTTCAAATCCCGCCACGTACCAATGTGTTTCCGAATTTTCTAAATTATATGTACGTTATTCGACGCTCTTACGGTGAAGGAAAACATCGTGAAGAAACCTGCGCACGCCTGCGAAAACATTCAAAGGTTGTGCGTGAAGTCGTCCAACCCGCACTGGGCCCGCGTGGACGACTACGGCCTAATCACATTATACGGGTAGGCTCTTGCCCCTCGGTGGGGACGTTTAATGAGCTGGTGGTGTTGGTGATGATGCTTGTTTTCGTTTTGTTGCAGCCCTGTTCAAAAGGCGAAACTCTGTCAGAAGGCTGAGCACGATTTCCCTAGGATGCCTTGCGGCATTATGGACCAGTACATCGTTACCCTGGCTAAGGAGAACCACGCTTTGCTTATAGACTGCAGGTTTGTAGATTTCTTATCCAATGTCAATAATGCATTTTTTCGACTTAAAAAGTTCATTTATTAAAAGCCTAAAAAATGGTCAAATGAAATAAATTAAAATGACAAGCTTTGGAAAAATGAATTTTAGAGAGCTAAAAATTGGCCAAGCGTGAGTTGGACTCGCCCGTGGCGGGTTCTACAGCAGCAAGTAACATAAAATAAAATATGTTTTATTTACTTAGGCACCTACTACAGCTTTAATATGAAAAAATAGTTATTCACCGTTTATGACGTGTAAAAAAAAACTACACACCAGAAATCGTACAAACTCAATTTCGTTGTGAGATTTTATGGTCATGTACATCATATATTTTTTAAATTTTGTCAACCCTATTTAGAAATTCGAGGGGGGGACACACTTTTTTCAACTTTGGAAGTGTCTCTCGTGCAAACTATTCAATTTATAAAAAAATGTTGTTAGAAGCTTTAACATTATTTTTTAAGATCTACACATTGATATCCTACACGTGGGGGTATGATGAAAAAAATTTTTGAGTTTCAGTTCAATGTATGGGGTACCCCAAAATGTATTAAAATATTTTTCAAGTTTCTTATTCAAATCTCATAGCGGTTCACAGAATACATATACGTACAAAGTTTGAATGGTGTAGTGCTTATAGTTTCGGAGAAAAAAGGGGTTGTGTTAATCGGACGGACGGACAGACAGACAGACTTGAAGAATCTATAAGGGTTCCGTTTTTTGCCATTTGGCTACGGAACCCTTAAAAGCACATCTTTATCTACAACATTTGCGGATAGCTGAAATGACGAGAGAACTCTGTAGTTTATCCCTTTCTCACTTTGCTAATCGACACATGCTTCAACTATATTAAATTAAAGTGTACTTTAAACCACTCATAACGGTTGGTCCATACTAGAATAATTTATTCCACCCTTTGTAATAGAAGAGCAATTTGTTAAACAAATAATATAACTCACCTCGATTCAAGAGCTCTCAGAAAATTAAGGCTTTTTTGAAGGCTACGGCGCGGCATTGAATTTATGGAATATCAGAACTAACTTGGTGTAAGCAATTGCCTCGCATTATTCACAGTAAGAGCGTCGGTGGCTCAATGGTGTGGACTGTTGCCCTCCTACCGGTAAAGCTGAGGTTCAAATCCCGCCACGTACCAATGTGTTTTCGAATTTTCGAAAATATATGTATATATCGCGACGCTCTTACGGTGAAGGATCATCAACTCATTAACGTCTTCACCGAGAGGCACCAGCCTACCTGTAAAGGCTGTATATGCCTTAGTCGTTCACTCGGGCCCAGTGCGGATTGACCGACTTTATGCACATCATTTGAATTTCTTCAAAGGCGTGCGCAGGTGTTCTCACGATTCTCCTTCACCTGAAGAGCGTCGGATAAACGTACATTACGATATTCGTAAATACATTGGTACGTGGCGGGATTTGAACCTGCACCCTGAAGATTTGAAGCCAACAGTTCACACCAATGAGCCACCGACGCCCTATCGAATATTACTTTAAATTTTATTTTACCTGAGAACCACAGAATAAAAATAAAGAGAAAAGTCGATTTGAGTTGATTGCGGAAGATTTGAGTTACTTGTGTAAGGTTGCCGCCAAAAAGTACGAGCCATAAAAGTCGGCCATGAGATGATGTAGAAAATCATGGCGGTTGCACAACAGGAAGTTTGTCATCATCACTGGAGGTCAACGTAAAGTAATGGCTTTTGGTCTTCATGTATTCGACATTTGGCCCATATTCAATATAAATACAAGGAGTTCAAAGAATTTCAATTATTTAGATACTATATGCAGTAATGAGTGTTTATGAGTGTCAAGTCAATTTAGGTCTTGGTAAATATTGCAATATTGGTAATTATATAAGAACGTCAATGAATTGTTTATTATGTTGAATTGTTAATTGTTTTATCAGTTCGCGTTCCTTTGAGCGATAGTGAGCAGACGCAATCTTTGCGCGCGCAGTAAATAGTCATGTCGGCCTGCTAAAATTTCGTCGTGCAATATAGTGATCTGTGAATTCTTGCTTTTATACAAAACAAGCAGGACGTGATGGATGAACAATCTATTGTGAAATTTGTGCCTTACCAGCTTCACGGAGGAAGATATTGAAGCAGCCAAAAGCCTATTGTTTCGCTGTTTCACAGCGAAAAATATCGAGAAAAAAGGCGAAGAAATCTCTCAAGAATCTCCATGATGTTATAGCTGTTTTCAAAGAAAACAATCCGATGATTTGCCGATTTTTGTGACCAAGGATTTACAGAATTATTGCCTGTTTGACATTCGATCATGTTGATGCATCGAGGCTCCTAAAGGATACTCCAGCGCCGGATCTTCAATTTTTTTTGGGTGGGGCAAAAATTTAGAAATGCCGCCCCCGCCCTCTTTTATTTATTTTTACCTTTATCATCCTATATTATTTCACTAATTTATATAATAGGTCCTCAAATTGATTGACATTTGGACAAAGCTGCAACTTTTTACGCAGCTGTGATCAGTTTCAGAGATATTACATCTCCTTGTCTTACTCCTCGGTGCCAATGATAAGCCAATGGTAAGCTCTTCATGTACTCGGCCTGACATAGTAGCGCTCTCGTACAAACATCTCAACAATTCGATATAGCAGTAGTCAAGTCAGGCACCGTTGGAGGGAATGAAACACAGCCCAAGTCTCGATCGAATCGAAGGCTTTCTCATAGTCCACAAACGCCAAACATAATGGTCAGTTATACTCTCCGCTCTTCTGTATAACCTGCCACAGCGTATGTAATATGTAGTCTATGGTGCTGAAGCCTTTGAGGAACCCGGCTTGTTCGGAGGGCTGGAAATCGTCAAACATATGCGCGAGACGGATCATAATGACTCTGGAGAATAACTTGAAGATGTGGCACAATATCGTAATGGGTCGTTAATTCTTCAATAAGCTTTTAATATCTAAGATAACTCGTAACAGATGTAAAAACGGCAAGATTAGTTTATTTTAGTCATTTTTATAATGTAATGTCGTATGGTCTACCGTTGTGGGTACGGCTGCCGACATTGATACAATATTTGTGCTACAAAAAGAGCTTTTATCTACAACCTTAGACCACGTGACTCTCTTAAAGAACAGTTCAAAGAAATAAATTTGTTTTTTTGTAATGTAATTTTTGTATATTTTTGTCGTTCATAAGTGCTTTTTGTAAGCCTAATTTAAATAAATGAATTTTGACTTTAACTTATCATACCCGGAATATTAGGCTCTCTCCAAGCGGATACGAAAACTCGTTCGCAGAGAATTCTACTATTTCAATACAAGGTTAATTAAGGACCTTATTAAGGAGAACAGGGGGCCCAAAGTTTTCCAAAAACCACTTGGAGGAGCATTCTGGTGAAGCTTAATATAGCAGATGGCCAACTACTCACATTACGCCAACAGATCCTGGAAGAGGTTGAGAAATTCTATGGATTTGTCGAGCGCTCATCAGTACAGACCGAAGACAGCGAAGATCTACGTGCCCTACTAAGGCACCATTGTACGTAGGATATGCCGGATGTTGACGTTAGCGAAATTAGTGCAGCACTGAAGCAACTGAGAAATGAAAGGGCCCCGTGGGATGACGGTATTACGACAGAACTCCTAAACACCGGTGGACAACCCATCCTTAGGACATTAGGTGAGCTCTTTTAATGCCGTCATCTACCTGGGAACTACACTGGAAGCGTGGTCCACAAGCGTTCTTTAAGAAGGGTGATAAAGCTCTCTTGAAGAATTATAGACCGGTAGCGTTTCTGATAAGCGTCGGTGGCGTCCTTCTCCAGATTGTCCAAGAATAAGTTTACTTGGGCTAAAACTTGACCGGCACAATTTCGGAAGGGAAGCTAGTAGGAGGATTCATTTGGGCTGGGCGCATCAGGCAAGTTACATCAGATCTTCACGTCGACGATTCCGCAACGCTTAAGGACAAAAGTCTTTGAGAAATACGTCCTACCCATACCAACATACGCAGATGAGACATGGACACTGACTGCGGATTGGTTCAGAAATTCAAAGTTACTCAACGAGCGATGGAGCGTGCTATGTTGGGAGACTCTTATACATAAAATCAGAAATGATGTTATCCGCAAAAGAACTAAAATTACCGGCATAGTTCGCCAGATTAGCGAACTGAAGTGGCAGTGGGTAATGATGTCGCAGAACCGATGGCCGTTGGAGCAGACGAGTTCTGGAGCGGAGACCGCGTCTTGGCAAGCGTAACGTAGGACGCCCTCCGGCCCGATGGACCGACAACTTGCGAAAAGTCGCTGGTGGAGTCTGGATGAGAAAAACGGAGGACCGGAATATCTGGCGCAAAATGAGACCAATGTCCAACAGTGGACTGCGATAGGTTGAATAGAGAGGGAAAAGGTTTAATCACCTTTCTTGAAGAAGAACACCACCACGCCATTGCTCCTCACCTTTGGTGTCGCACCATCACCGATTCCGGAATTAAAAAGCTTCTGAAGGGTCTTAAGCACTGGCGTGCCCCCTACTTTCAAAAGCTCTGCGGTATATCCGTCGTAGCGGGGGTCTAATAACGCTTAAGCTGTTTCATAACCATCCTAACCTCGGCAAAAAAGCAATGTCATTAAAAAGTTACAATTTATCAATTATTGGTATTGATATTAATCAATTAAGTTCTATAATGAAATAAGACTACTCGCCTCAGCTTTTTCGAAGTCACACTGGATGAAAAAGGCGTTTTATTTCCAATTTATTTTGTATATTTTCTTAAAAAACGTGGTCGCTTGATGCAAGTAAAAGGAGCTTAATTGTTTATTTTTTTTTTTTTCAATTGTAGCTGTCCATCATGAAAATGATATAGCTTTAAAGCAGCTAAGTTGGCATCAATTAACATAGAGAAATAACTACGTAACTTTGAAATACACTGCTGCCCTGTATAGAGATCGACGAGAGAGTTTTCGTATACAGCGTCATTCCTCAGATCGCAGCTGCACCCGCCTGCTGACCGTGATCTGCGGGCGCCTATTTAGAACTATGCAAAAAAATGTAATGGTTCAGTAACATGCCTTACTCCGCGCTCCGGTTATCAGTCGTATTTCTATGGCCATGCACTTGTACTATTATTTATTCCGCGGGCAAGTAAGGTAAATGATGAGTGGTCCATTAGTCGGTTTGCCGCCCCCTGACCGTGCCGCCCGGGGCACGTGCCCCCGTCTGCCCCCCCCTAGATCCGGCCCTGAGGATACTATCGTATTAAAAACTGAACTTAAAGCAGTCAAAGATACCTATGTTACCCATGAAACAACAGGAGGTCAAGATAGACTTGCTAAATGCAAGAAATGCATCAATTATTTCTACACAGGGGCAATTTGTTAATTTTAAAGAGGCGGTGGATGTCAAAATAGCATTTGTTTTGATAGTGGAACGTTTGGATTGCCGCACATACCGGCAATAATGTGTCAGCTGACGGCCATGACATCGAGCACTCGCATCTCGTCTCACTAGGCGACAAGCGTCCGACATCACCCACTGCGCTGCGCCGTCAGCGCTGACGTCACCGAGAATCGGTCAGAGGAGAAGCCCTTATGCACTGGTAATAGGGTGCATTTTTCGACGCACCCGATCACCGTAACTATCCGAAGGCAATTTAGCAGATGTCGTTCGGGAAAGCCGAGATCCTGAACCGAAGGCGGAAAATGAGGATTGGATAATGTATCAACGGAAAAGACATAGAAATCGTTTTGTAACGGAACTGGGCAAGCGTCTTCGAATCCACAGGCAAAATCAAAGCGGCGGATATTCAAGTTCCGTTATTTCAATAATGTGGATAAACACAAAGGAGTCGGATATTATGGATTATATTAGTAATAATACGCAGGTTGTTGTGAGTTTGAGAAAAGTTAATTCAAGAACTAAACAATATGCTGCTTACATTATTTACGTGCCAAAGAATAAACTGTCATTGTTTTTAAATGACAGTTTGTGGCCGGAAGGAGTGTCATACAGACGATTTGTGGATTTTAAAAGGGATTATAAGCACAGTAAGCAGGCGAAAGCTGATCTTGATAGCAATTAATTATGGTGTGTTTTGGTCAGACATTTTCCCCTAGAATTGAAATGTGCCTTAATATGTTAAGTACCAAAAAGTTATACGAAGGCAATAAAATTAATCATATTGTATGGGGAGAAGGGATGATTCTCAGATTAATAAATATACAATTATTGTACTGCAAAATTAAAACATTTAGACTTTCCCACTGTATTTGCGAGTGCGCGATACATTGTGTAATGACCCTAATCATTGTTCAGTATTATCAACATGTATGATGAGTTAATTCAAATATTGACGGAAGCATCGGTACATTCTAGTGGGAAAAATAAGCGCAACTGTAAGAAGAAGTACATTGTGGTTGGATATAAACATGTGAAAGCCGCTCATAGTGAGGCACGGTTTTGTTCATACTGGGTCTTTATAATAGACCACGTGAGGGGTTCGTATACGATAGGATGCGTGTTTCCAGAAATATTTTTAAAAGCAAATTAAAGTGGTGCAAAATAACGAGCTTAAGATAAAAATGGATATTTTAGGTATGGAGCACTCACAAAGAAGTTCGCGAGTTTCTGGAAACACCAATAAGTTGAGTCCTAAGCAAGTGCTCAGTTAGCGTGGAAGGGTTAAATGAGCCCTGTCAATAGCTGAAATGTTCAAAGAACACTTCAGGAATTGAACCTGCGGCAGGTTTTTCCTAGTATAATAATGGAACGGCAGGTGCATCTCTTAATCAATGTAGAGGGAAGAAGTCAGTCCTGATTGGGGCCAAGGATGTGAGAACAATTTTGAAAACCATGACTAGGGGTAAATCACCTGGACATGATTACCTTAGTGTTGAACACCTGCACCTGCAGGTGTGCACCTACCGCGTTTCTAGCTATGTTCTTCTCTCTTTGCCTAGGTCCGGCTACTTACTGATAATATGCTGAAGTCTGTTTGTTGTCCTATTGTTAAAATAAATCGTGCAGTGCTGGTGACAGGTCAATTACAGACGATTCCTTGGCGACCATGTAGCGAAGGTACTACGACGACTGCTTGAGAAACAGCTGAGTAAAATATCAAAACTCCACGATGCACAGTTTGGCTTTAGATCAGGACTTTCCACGAGGCTGCTGTATTGTGTCTTAAGCAGACTGTCCAGTATTATACTGCGAGAGAGAGCCCGTGTATGCGGTATTTTGGACTTGTCAAAAGCGTTTGATTTAGTTCAATATGAGATCCTGTGGAAAAACTTGAGGATGAGACTGACCTGCCACAGGAATACATCTCAATATTGAAGTACTGGTACTCCCATCAAAAGAACTATGTGAAATGGTCTGGGAAACTATCGAGCTCGTACAGGTTTGGAGAGTGGGGTGAGACAGGGGGGGGGCAAGCTCTCAATACTTTTTAACTTGTTCATGGAACAACTGATTGTGGAGCTCAGCAGCGCTGCAGTTGGATGTTCTGTTGACGGTACCTTTGTGAACATATAAGTTACGCCGATGATATGGTGCTGCTGTGCCCTCAATCAGTGCTCTGAACAACTAATCGGCATCTGTGAAAGATAGTGGAGGCCCACGGCTTAGGTACAACTGTAACTAAGACGAATTATTAGTTTTTAAGAAAGAATAGGGCTTATAAAGTCCCACCGTCCGTAAGCTCAACGGCATCCTCTTAGACAAGTGCAAAAGTTTAAATATTTGGGGCACTGGGTACCGAGTCTTTAAAGGATGAACTTAGTATAGAGAGGGAGCGTAGGGCTCTGTGCGTTAGGGCTAATATGCTTTCCCGCAGGTTTGCACGATGCCGAAAGGTGTTAAATTACGCTTTTTAAAGCCTATTGCCATTCCCTTTACACCTGCAGCCTGTGGACAAACTATAACTCCGTGGCGTACAGGGCTCTGCGCACTCAGTACAATAACGCATTCAGGGGCTGATGGGCTGCTCGGCACTGCAGTGCATCGGGATGTTGAGCAGTCTGCTGAAGTCGGTAGCCTCTCGGCTATCATTAGAAAGCATTGCGTCCATTGGTGTACCGGGTGCGAGCAGCACAAACAGCCTCCTGCAGACGTGGCGGCGAGGCTGGACGCAGACAGTGCCATTATGCAGCACGGACTCGCTTCCAGCTTTCAAGGACACTGCGATTAATTATTATTCGCATCGTTTACTAACATAGTTTTTTAAGATAATTGTTCTAACAACGATATGGAATTTATTCCGAATAAATATGTTTTATTTTATTTTTTTATTTATGTTTTTGTCTCTTCTCATTCACTTTAGTAAATGGCCGACGTGTTTTTACCTTTAATTTATTTTTAATTAACGACAGACTAGGCAAAGAGATTGTACTTAACACAAATAATATTTCATATTTGTCATGTACTTTTTCATGAGTTATTCAAAACCAGACCAATTCAACAGACATGTCATGTACAAAAATTATTAGTATACAACGGATTGCACTCGGGCTGGTTTTTCAACCATTACACCATAAAGTTCGCCTTCAAATATGTTTTTACTTTAGTTTTCGTATTTGACGCGGTACCCTATTTTTTGCTTTGGATCCAAATTTTCGTTCCGTTCCGTTTTCCTTATTTCTAGCTGTCTTCTGTTTTTAGCTATAGATCGTCTTTCTGGCGCAAAATGGGGGAGACCTATGACCAGCAGTGGACTGCGATAGGTTGAAGAGAGAGAGAGAGAGAGAGAGAGATCATCTTTCGTAAGTTATCGGCTGAAGATCTTTTTAAATTAAACTTCCAATGTTATGGCTCCGGGTTCGATCCCCTTATTGTTATTTATTTTTGACGCGCGCGCTGACCATCAAGTCTTTCATAGTTAATTCGTGTTTCGTCGACTTTTCGGTTAACAATAGCGCCTGATGAAAGTACTTCCCATTTTGAAATATTACAAAAATTACGTTTTGACGAATGGTTAGGTTCAAAGGTGTATATTAGACGGTGTGTCTAGGGTTGATTTTAGGATACACATATAATTTCGAATGTAATACTTTCCAGTCTCAAGTGAGACTTAAACTTCCGTTTTAAATGTAATCGAAGGACTAGTTATTATGCATCAACAGCAAATTAAAGTAGCTAATTTTTTCGGATACATTTTAATTTTTTGCTGTTGGCCACAGATGCTTTTGAAATGACGGAACGGTCATATGCAATAAACCTATAGTCATTTAAACAGCTACATATCTAAGGACCAAACCGCACATTATATCTAATCCAATATTCCAATGTCCATTGACATTCACACAGCGCCATCTAGCCCGAGGTAAGCGTGAAGCGTGTATTATAGGTACTAAACAACGGATAAACATACTTATATAACACCCAGACCATTACAAACAGACATGTTCATGCACACAAATGTTTGTACTGCCCGTGGATCGAACCAGGAACCCTTGGTGTTGCAGCCGACTTCTCCACCGCAACACTAAATGGGTCGTCAAATAATTCACAACCACTTACATCAACTATATAACAACAGGTCCTTAGAGTCAACCCACATTCCGGTGCGACTAGACGACGCGGCCCTTCTGGTGGTCAACTCCAACGTAAAGCACCAGCTCACGGGAAGTGAGTACCCTCAGAGACGGGCGCAGTGCCAGGAAGCCGCGGGCAAGCTTGGCATACCCTCACTAAGAAGTGCAACTAGCAAGGATTTGGAAGGTCAGTACTAGTTTTATTCATGATATGGAACGGTGGTAGAGTCATAAAAAATTATAAAAATTGACGTTTCAAAAGTATCTGTAACAGATTTATTTGAATAAAGATTTTTGTCTTTCTTTCATGGAAAGTCTATCTTGCTTTTACCTCTTAACAGAATGGGTATAGGAGTATGCCGTTACCCACCACGCGAGCCCAATTCGGATACATCATCATCAGCTCATTAAACGCCCTCACCAAGGGGCACGAGCCTACCCGTATCGGGGTGTTTAGGCCTTAGTCCTTCACGCGGGCCCAGTGCGGGTTGGACGACTTCACGCTCCGCAGGTGTGCGCAGGTTTCCTCACGATGTTTTCCTTCATTGTAAGAGCGTCGGATAACGTACATATAATTTTGAAAATTCGAAAACACATTGGTACGTAGCGGTATTTGAACCACAGCCCTCCCAGTAGGAGGGCAACAGTCCATACCATTGAGCCACCGACGCTTAACAAATACGCTTAATAATAAGAGACAGTGGCGTGCAGAGAGATTATAAGTAGGGTATGCAAAGTGTGTGACACTAATCGCAAAAACAATAAATAGTTCACATTTTTGTTCAATTGAGTGTTTTTGATGACAGCAGATCGCCCATGGCTTTGAATCTGTAGAGGACCATGGGCGAATAAGTGGGAATCATTTAATACTTTGTCGCTATTCCGGGTTGTCTGGACTCACATGGTATGCATTGCTTCATTATTATTTATTTTTGTTATTCATTGCGATTATGGAGTGCATGCCACTGATAAGAGACGATCTTTAAGGCTGCGATCAACGGTTGAACGTGACTTTTTAGCTCCTATGTAGGTGATCCTATTTCAATAGCACAAATCAATTTTTTTCAATAATAAGATGTTTGAAAATATTGGACTCTTTGTACCTACCTATAGGCACAAAGATTTTTCAAAGATTCATTTTTTTTCTAAATTTACAATTCGCTTATTCGTCAGGAAATCCAAGCATTAAGTATAAATACAATACAGGATGCTGCAGGCGCATATAATAAATTTATTCCCTATCTCCGTTTAACTCCCATCATAAAAAATATTCGTAGTTCAACAGATTGCAGTTCACAAGTGAACGCACTAATATCGCGCTATTAAATTTATTTTCCAATAAATGTCTATCGGGTCATAAAATTGTGGATTTATTTCATGATACAAAAAGTTTTAGCTAAAAAGTACGTCAATGCTTGATAACTTCAGGGTTTTTGGACCCAAAAAGTCAAGTTCCATTTAATAGCCTCTAAAAATACTAAATGATTATAACTCACCTGATCGTATATGTTGCAATTATAATTAATTTATTTATAGTATAATTTATTAATTTATTTATAGCAATTATAATGTTTTCTTTGTTTGCAAGTGCTATGCTATGCATACTTGAAGTGATGAATTTGATTTTGACTTTAAACGTAACGTAAGCTGCTTTAATAACATTAAATATCTTAAAGGGAATCGACACTATTTACCCTTCATTTCATCAACATCAGCTCATTAAACATACCCATCGAGAGGCTTTAGTCGTCCACACGGGCCCAGTGCGGATCGGCCGAGTTCACGTACAGCCTTTGAATCTCTTCGCAGGCGTGCGTAGGTTACCTCACGATGTTTCCCTCACCGTAAGAGCGTCGGATATCGTAATAAAATTTCGAAAATTCGAAATCACATTGGGACGTGGCGGGATTTGAACCTGCGCCCTCCCGATCGGAAGGCAATATCATTGAGCTATTGACGCGCATAATTCACTTCATAACTGGAAATGAAGCAAAAGATTGACATACAATTTATGAATAAAAAGACAGATGTTTCGTATACAGGACTTGGTTGTTAGGTAAAATATTAGAAATAATTTTGGGTTGAAGAGGGTACAATATATGTTTACAAAACGTATATTTAACTATATGTTACTTATGATGTCTGAGCTCAGACTCTCACAATAGGCCTTCGGTGTTTATTTAAAAAAGAAATGGAAGTTCAAACAACGTTTTGATATTTCCATCGTAGACAAGATCCAACATAATTGTTAGGCAACTATTTCCAGCAAGGTCTGTTGGTTTAATGCGAAGAAAATTTCGTATTTTTATTGAGCATTGAAATATGAAATTCTACAGATGTTTACTTAAAGGTTTTGAACAACACGAATACATTTTCGCTGTCTTATATTTGAAACAATATGATGCTTGATACCGTTTATTATGTTTGACGATATAGAGGAAAGGGGAAACGACCATATTATCTTGTTTTAAAAACGCGTGGAGCTTCCGTTATCACAAATCTAGTAGTAAAGGTGTCTGGCATGTTTAATATTTGACCCGAGTTTTGTTTAAATCCACGTATTTCACGCAGTTTGACGAGTTCGTCGTATGTATTACATTGATTGGGCAACAATGTGAAAAGGTTCCTGGTTTTCAGAAAGGGTTGAATAAACCTTTACTAATTCAACCTTTAAGTTTAACTTTGGATGTAGCCTAAGCTTACCCTTGGCTATCTTGTTTTTTAATGTTGAATATATAATATTATTTTACAGAATTGAAACGCCAGAATTGTAACAAGTTGGTGCTGATGAGGGCACAGCACGTCATCGAAGAGATCTACCGTACGGAAGAAGCAGCGAAGTGTCTCTCTCAAAATGATTTAGTAAAGGTAACAATAGCTGCTACTCACAGACGAAAGTGTTTGAGCAATGTGTCCTACCCGTATTTTATTATTAATAATAATAAGCCTTACCCGTAACAACATTTATTACATCTAATTTCGTCATTTATAGAGCATCGGAGCAGACGAGTTCTGGAGTGGAGACCGCGTCTTGGCAAGCGTAGCGTAGGACGCCCTCTGGCCCGATGGACCGACGACTTGCGAAAGGTCGCTGGTGGAGGCTGGATGAGAAAAGCGGCGGACTGGCATATCTGGCGCAAAATGGGAGAGACCTATTTCCAGCAATGGACTGCAACAGGTTGAAGAGTGAGAGCATCGCGTGGCTAATTAATGTGGACTGTTGCTTTCCAATCTGGAGGGCACAGGTTCAAATCCCGCCACGAACCAATGTATTTTCGAAATTTTAGAAATTATATGTACGTTATCCGACGCTCTTACGGTGAAGGAAAACATCGTGAGGAAACCCACGCACGCCTGTGAAGAGATTCGAAGGTTGTGCGTGAAGTCGAATTTTTTGCCATATATCCTAGTCCCCTGCCTTCCTCATGCGCCCTCCACCAGCAACCTTTGGCATATCTTCAAGACCTTTAGGTCTACGCTACGCTTAAAAAAAGCAAATTGATTAGAAGCACTACTTAGGAGTCAGGATTAGCAGTATGCGACTATGTTACATAAGCTATTGGTAAAGTTAACCATTTCAATGAAAATGTAAAAATGTATGTAGTTGCACTTAAATGCAAGCTTATACATATTTTTACTAAGTAAATGGAAATATTACTATCAATTTCGACATGCAAATAATAAGGTGTATTTTCGTAAACTTGGTGACTCTCAAAGGATTTGTATCGCCTGTGCAAAGCACTCAAAAGTGAAACGAAATATATTGTTTTGAAAATCAATTGGCAAAGCCCAGCGAACCAGTCAAAGTACTTTTTCTTTTCTTTTAAAATCACGTCCAGCTCTTTTTCATCGCGGACGACTTAAAGTGAGATTGTTTTCATATTTTAAAGTTATAAAATAGAATTCTTTGTTATTCCTCTCTAGTATTAGGTTTGTATCAAAAGAGTTGATCCTGCCTGCCAGTCTTACACGTGTCAGATTTGATCTCAAGTATAAGTATTTATAACGGGTGATACAGTTTGCCGAAGAATATTCACTTTTAGAGTTATTACTTACTAAAACAAAGTAATATAAAAAAAACACCCATCAATACATACACCCACAAAATACTCACACTACACAAAACACACACTATACAACATACACACTACACGACATACGCACTTCACCACATTCAACTGAATACATAAACCAATTGCGCTAGTTTTTAGTTTTTTCTTTCATTTATAACTATATTTTTATTATTATTATTATTATTTTTTGTTCTATTGTAGTGCAAAAAAGAGTGCTTATGTTTAATATTTAGTACCTACTTTATGTATCATTGTAATCTATACTTTAAGGGGAAGTACTGGCTCCTGAAACACGGTTATTTTACTATCTTGGGAGCCAGGGCCATGTTGAAATGTAATATTGTATTTGATAAAAAATAAATAAATAAAAAAAATAAATAAATAGAGTTATTACTTATGTTCACCCCTGCATTATGTTTCATATCATCATCATTACAGCCATATTAAGTCCACTGCTGAACATAGCCTCGGAGGCTATTTGCATCGAACGGTCACCCACGACTCTCCTAACGTCATCTGCCCACCTCGTGGGTGGCCGTCCCACGCTGCGCTTGCAGTTACGAGGTCTCCACTCAAGCACTTTTCTGCTCCATCGGCTATCGGTCGTTCGAGCTAGGTGTCCCGCCCATTGCCACTTCAGCCCTGTTACACGGTTAGCTATATCGGTTAGCCGACTCCTACGAATCTCTTCATTTCTGATGTTATATATATAGTATTATTTCTAACCATCAGATGAGTGAACAGGGGGCTTACAGCTATCTCTTAAAACAGTCTCTGTCTCTCTTCAACCTATTGCAGTTCTCTGCTGGACATAGTCTTCATATTGCACCAGATATCCCGTCCTCTGCTTTCCTCATCCTTTCGCATGTCGTCAGTCCATCGGGCGTCCTACGCTACGCTTGCCAAGCACGCGGTCCACTCCAGAACTCGTTTGTCCAACGGCCATCGGTTCTGCACATACGTGACCAGCCCACTGCCACTTCAACTTGCTGATCCGGGGGCTATGTCGGTAACTTTAGTTCTTTACGGATTAAATCATTGCATCGAGTGACTTTGAACTTGTGAATCCCGCAGTCAGTGTCCATGTCTCAGCTGCGTATATTAGCACGGGTAAGACTCTTAAAAGAGTACTAAAGAATATTACTCGCCTTTTTTGGTAAGAAGCTGACGTTGCATCGAAGTACTACTGTTCTAAATATGGCGTAATCTCTGGTCTTTCTGATCATGTATATGAATTTATTTGTTTAAGTTTTTGTCTGTTTGTTGCGGGTAGTCTCTGAAATGGCTGAACTGATTTGGACGGGACTTTTTTTGTAAGTAGCTGATGAAATAAGGAGAAACTTTTATTTAGAATAATAAAGTGATGATGTTCTGTTGCTGCACGCTTTAACGTGACTTAACGACGTGATTTTAGTTATAAAAAATATATCATCATCATCAGCTTATTATCCCTACCGAGGGGCAACAGCCTACCCGAGTTTAGGTCTTAGTCATCCACACAGGCCCAGTTCAGATTAGATGACTTCACGCACAATCTTTGAATCTCTTCGCAGGCGTACCTAGGTTTCCTTACGTTGTTTTCCTTCACCGTAAGGGAATCGGATAACGTACTTATAATTTCGCAAGTTCGAAAACCCATTGGTACGTGGCGAGATTTGAACCTCAGCCCTCCCGATAGAATGACAACAGTCCACCATTGAGCCACCGACTCTTTCGACGAATCAATAAAAATATATATTTTTTTCATATTCTTTCTAGGTTGGAGAACTGTTTTACAAGTCACACGACTCACTAAGTTCGCTCATGGAGGTTTCCTGTGCTGAAGTGGACCAATTGGTGGACATTCTGAGGGGAGAGGTTGGGGTGTACGGAGCCAGAATGACCGGTGGTGGTTTCGGAGGCTGCGTAGTGGCTTTGGTAAGGATTTTATAGAGAAACACTTAAGTGCTCACAATTTCATAAAGCTTTTTTAAATTTAAACTATCGATCTATCTATCTATTAAACCTATAGCAGTCTCTCCTCTTATCTATCCTTGATTATGCAGATGTCTGCCTTTTAGACCTTAATAAGGATATGTTAGTTTGGTAGAGCGTCGGTGGCTCAGTGGTGTGGACTGTCGCCTTCCTACCGGGAGGGCTGAGGTTCAAATCCCGACACGTACCAATGTATTTTTGAATTTTCTTAAATATATGTACGTTATCCGACGCTCTTACGGTGAAGGAAAACATCGTGAGGAAACCTTCATGCACGCCTGCGAAGAGATTCGAAGGTTGTGTGTGAAGTCGTCCAATCCGCACTGGGCCCGCGTGGATGACTAAGGCCTAATCACCCTATACGGGTAGGCTCGTGCCCGTTTAATGAGCTGATGACAATAAGGATGTTGAATAAGCTCCAGTGTCTGCAGAATCTTTGCATTAGGTTTATCTTTGGCTTGCGGAAGTTTGATCATGTCTCTGAATAAAGAAATAAGCTTGCTTGGCTCCCTATAAGACAGCGTCGTCAAAAGCATGTACTAATTCTTTTATTTAAAGTGCTGTATGATCCTCATTCTCCTTCCTATCTCAAAGAGTGTTTTCAGTTCCTTGGTATGGATCACCGCCGAGATCTTAGGTCCAAATCTGATTATGTGTTGAAGCCTCCTTTTACGAGGTCCGGTTATTTTTAAGGAATCTTTTACTGTTAGAGCTACGTTTGTTTGGAACAGTTTGCCATCTGAGATTCGACACGCTAAGTCACTTGTCACATTTAAAAATAAGCTTTGTCAGCATTTACTAAATACTGTTATCTAATTTCATTTGTCTGTCTACATATTATTATTTCACTATTATAATATATTTATAACTTACATATTTAACTTCGATATTTAGTATAAGATATGATATTTTTTTTATATGTATATATGTGTATTTATATGTGTACATTTTTATTTATATATGTGATAATTTATTACTTAATTTTTGTATACTATGTTTTTAATCATTTTTGTGTAGTTTTGCTTGTGCACTACCTTTATTTTTTCCTGATTTGTTCCTTACCCAAAGGTTACCTGAAAGAGATCGCTTGCAGCGATAAGGCCGCCTTTGCCCACAGTATTGTAATGCTACTGTTTCGTATGTTTTTTGTGTACTTGTGAGCAATAAAGTGTTTTACTATTACTACTACTATCGAAGTCCACTGCTGGGCATAGATCTCCCCCATTTTGCGCCAGATATCCCGGTCCTCCGCTTTTCTCATCCAGCCTCCACCAGCGATCTTTCACAAGTCGTTGGTCCATCGGGCCGGAGGCGTCCTACGCTACGCTTGCAGACGCGGTCTCCACTCCAGAACTCGTCTATTCCAACGGCCATCGGTTCTGCGACATACGTGACCAGCCCACTGCCACTTCAACTTGCTCATCCGGCGGGCTATGTCGGTAACTTTAGTTCTCTTACGGATTAAATCATTTCTGATCTTATCCCTAAGAGAGACCCCGAGCATAGGTCGCTCCATTGCGCGTTGAGTGACTTTGAACTTGTGAACCAATCCCGCAGTCAGTGTCCATTTCAAGCTGCGTATGTGATAATTTAAACTAGTGAAAGGGCAATTCGGATAGATTATGTCGTTTTTTATGCAATTAAATAGAACATTACAAAGAACATTAAATAAGATGAATAAATTAACTGGAATTAGCCTTACTACTGCAGTTTATGCTGAGGCTGCACCTGATTGGCCATTAGATTGTAAGAAATTATTTACCTTTTGTTTTTGTCTACTTGTATTTTTTTCCTCTCTTTCCAGTAATTTGTTTTGTAAATATTTGTGGCCAGTAAATATGTTTCTTTCTTTCTTTGTTGTTGTTTTTATTTGACAACCCATGTGGTGTTATGGTTTAGGAGTCGGCTACTTACGAGTGTGTATGTTGAAACACAGTTGTATGTGGCAAAAGCAAAGGCGGCCTTAACGCCTTTGCCCACAGTTTTGTTTTATCTCTTGTTTGTTACTGTTTCTTTTTTTCTGTGTACTTGTGTTGTAAAACGTGTTATATCTATCTATGTTCATGCACACAAATGTTTGTACTGCCCGAAGATTGAACCTTAGTGTACATCTCAACCCAACCATCACACCGAATTTGTAGTCGGGAAATACTTAACATTTTTATTCAAAAAATGCTTACGAATTTCTTATTCATATCACGTAGCGAACATTAAGTAGAGTCCATATACCCCGAAAATTGAAGGCTAGCAACACTATGGTACAAAATTGTTGGATTCGGAAATAATTGTGACAAAACTATTCCAAATTGGATCACGTTTATTGAGTTCAGTTGCCTTCCTAGAAAGCCTAGATCTTCGACCGTTGACCTCTGGATAGGACTTAATACATATAGTCCGGTCAATTTAGTCTGAAAACTACAATAAGTTTCCCACCCTTGCCTTATCATCATCAGCTTATTATACGTCCCCACCGAGAGGCACGAGCCTATTCGTAAAGGGTGTATATTCTCGCGGGCCCAGTGCAGATAGGCCGATTTCACGCCCAGCCTTTGAATTTCTTCGCAGGCGTGCGCAGTTTTCCTCACGATATTTTCCTTCACGTAAGAGCGTCGGATAAACGTATATATAAGTTAAAAAATTCGAAAATACATTGGTACGTGGCGGGATTTGAACCTGCACCGTCCAGATCGGAAGGAAATGAGCCACCGACGCTCATCTTTGCCTGGTATGAGAAAAATATTTCAGTTCAAAGTGACCCTCTGACCGTTAAAGATGCCTCAAAGTGTCACAAACAATAGATGTTCCATTGTTTCTGGATGCCTAATTGTCAAAGGGTTCAAAAAGAGCCCTCATTATCGGATAATGTCCCACTGTAGGGCTCAGGCTTACTCACACTGCATAGTCTGGGAAGAAAGGATTAGTAATTATAAAAGTAGATTAGAGGGAATACAGTAATTAGAGCATGGTATATTTTATAATAAAATATTACCAGCAAAATATATTTTTGAAGATATTAATAAGACAGAAAAAAGTAGTTCGAGCTAAATGATAATTGTGATCATAAAATGTTATCAAAAATGGATTTTTAAATATATATACACAATTTCAACACTCTTTTTGATTTACTGTTTAATATTATAATTAATTGTAAAATAGTTTTAGTCGCTCTTCACTGAATGTTGTCAAGTGGAAGGAGTTGGTAGTGGGGTGCCTCTGCGCACAGGTGGAAGAACTAAAACATTACGAGCAGTAATGTTTTCTATGCGGCCGCGGAATATATGCCAGGCATTGGATTCTTAAAATAAAATATCAATAAGCTACCATAAACAGAAATAAATAAATAAAAATGCTACCATAATAAATTGCAAAATGTACTCGTTCGTAATAATACGTATTTTTATCATAAAGTATCCGCCTCGAGACAATTGAAGTGTTTACCATTTCCCTAATTGAGAGAAACAAAACAATTAAGCTCGATTTTTGTAAATCCGACCGAGTGTTAGTCTTCGAAAGAGGACTGTTTTTTATCTTATTTGTTAACGATATTTCCATAAATAAATAAGGTTTGAACGTGAATACCATAATAAAAGGTAGTTACTTTTTGCTAAACAAAAATAAATACAAATAAATATTGTATTATCTATAAAAAGAGTCCGGAACGTGTCAGCTACGACAATAGGAATGGTTAATTAGCTCCTTTAGCTGTGAATAATGTTTGGAAAATACTCTCTTTACCCGACGGCCGCAGGCAGGTTATGTTTTTCAAGAATATGTATAGAAAGAATTTATTATTTTTGCGCAATAATTTATTATTATCTATGTAGATTTCTATGTAACCAGCTCCAGCTTAAAGATTGACGTATCGAAACATATAAGGTGTTATTGGATTGGTCGTCATAGGCGCGAGTATTACTGGGTACAATGAAAGCTGACTAACTATGTGAGTCCGTTGTGTCTGGACTTCGCAGCTAAAATGTCCGAAACAAAAATAATTGAAATACAAACAACCCGGCTGCTAAAATACCCACTGAAAAGGGGAAACAACACTTATATAGTTAGGTCTCGAAAAAGTTGTTAGGAATTGTTGCTCTCGCCTGAAATACCATGAAAAGTATAATATTGTTTGTACTATAAAGTAGAGCTTGAAGTGAAAGAAGTTCTAGTGCGTAGAACCGATGGCCGATGGGGCGGAAAGGTTCTCGAGTGGCGTCCGCGTAACGGAAAACGAAGCGTAGACCGACCCCCCCAGATGGTCTGATGATCTGGTTAAGGTGGCAGGTAGCAGATGGATGTCAACTGCAAGGGATCGGTCCGCGTGGAAATCATTAGGGGAGGCCTTCGTTCAGCAGTGGACTTTCTAGGTTGTAATGATGATGATGAAAGTAGAGCTGTTCTTCCCTTTTCAGTTAGTATTTTTAGCAGTCGAGTTTCTTTTTATATATTTTTTTATTTCTGACTTTTTAAGTTAATTATTATCAACTATGATTAGCTCCATTAGCTGTATAACTCGATTGGAAAAATACTCCTCCATCTTACTATTTATATATGCTTAAAATTAAGCGACTTGTATTTTTATTCGAAACTTTGGTAGGCTTTCATTCTTTTTTGTCAGCTTAACAAGATTTTATATTTATAGGTACCTTGTATACAAGTTCTTAAGTGCCATGCCCTTCATTTATAATTATTCATCAAAAGGCAATATACTTTGCAAATGCTTTATCTTTCGGTTGATCTTTAGAACACAAAGATCAATGAACTTTATAATCGAATAAAGTTATTTGGAAGTAATATTTCGTCAAGAAAATTTATTATTATAAAGACTGTTGTCATTGATATTGACTTTTAATAATTTTATTTTATAAAGTATTCGTCAATTATTATATTTGGTTCAACTCCATCTTTAAAAGGTCATCTTGTGTGGAAACAGTGATTGGATACAATCTTAGAGTATATAATAACTTTATTGATATCCTAAGGATACAATCTTGTTCTTCGCTTTTACTGTTTCGCGTGATCAGCTGTTTTGGCGCTGAGGCGGCACTTATTCCACGTTATGCGTCGTCATCTGAGAGCCTGTTTCATGTTCTTGCGGACATTTGTCATCCACGTAGTTTGGGACCTTACCTCACTCACCTCTATGCCGATTAGCGATCGGATCGATATTATAGTCGGTATTAAGCAAAGCATAAAGCGTAGCGTCAGACGCCCTCTGGCCCGATGGACTAACGACTTGTGAAAGGTCGCTGGTGAAGGCTGGATCAGAAAAGTAAAGAATATATAGCCATTTACCATGGCGCACATTAGTGGCGACGTACCAGCAGTAAAAGAGATAAGTTAAAGAGACACAATTGTTGGGATGTTCGGAAACTTTAACATAAAAAACAAATTGTATTGTTTCATAATAGTATTACTTATGAACCCATGTAAGCCAGTTTGTGTATCCTTTTCTGTGAGGCCAAAGTTTTGATTGTTTGTTTTTTTGCTGACATTGTTGAATGGGTATCCTATTAGTAACTTCTCATTTGTTGCTCTCATAGGATTTAGTATGTCGTAGTATAATTGTAGTTGTATTAATATTAACTGACATTTATATACATTATAAAAAAATATGCAGGCTAATATAAATCTACCACAAATGTATGTATTTATCAATAGTTAAGCACGGGAATCGAATCATTTTTTTTTGATATTGTACTCGATTACTCATTTATTATTAATATAATATTGTTATTATTGGATATTTTTAAAGGATCTATCAAATCAAATCAAAATCAAAATATTATTTATTTCATTAAAAACTAATAAATGTACATGACAAGCTCAAATTTAACATAGGTCGACATAATTCATATTTGCCTGAACTAGGTAAACCTGTTTTTCAGGAGACTTATTTGCTAATTACATAATCACTTACATGGTAAAATAACAATTTAATAACTCGCAATTCATACCAAATAGTTAATAGTTACCTAACATTTTCATGGTTTTATCATACCAAAATTCAATTACAAAACATGTAAAGAGTAAAAATTTTCTATACAAATTCAAGCACGCAAAACAACAAAAAAAAACAATTAAAACACAGACTTATCTATTAGTAATAATTTCTCTGTATCCTCATAGGACATTGATTATGGAATGCGCTTCAGATTATTTTTACAAGTGTGATAATTACTGCATTCAGTCTATTGTATAAAAAAGGCCTAAAAAGTGTAAAATTTACGTATATAGGGATGTTTTGTTTTAAAATTCTGCAGGCAAACAATATCTTTCCGTCGTTTAGTTGTTAGTTCCCTATAAATAAGCTCTGAGTGTTGGGCAAGTACGGTGCTGCTTATGAATAGTTGTCGAACAGTTAGTACCTTACATGACTCGTAAAGCTGGTTAGTAGGATAAAGGTAAGGCCGAAAAGTTGATACTTTGAGGATTACTCTTTGAGCTCTTTCAATTGATAGAAGTAGATTTTTCCCCACTCCTCCCCATGAAGTGATACAATAAGATGTTAGGGATTGACACAAATCCATATATATCAGCCGGATGGTATTAGGGTCCGCTACGTATCGTAACTTTTTGAATACGAATATTAGTTTACGAAGCCTGTTATTTAGAGCTGCTGTATGTGGCTTAAAGGAAAGTGTATCATCTAATATTACTCCGAGATATTTAACTGTGTTAGTTATTGTTATACTAGGACACATGCAGGTGTCCCCTAAGGGGGCTTTGCAATAATGAGCCTGTAATGTGGGACCGTTCGGAGATATCGTGGGTTTACGCATCGCAAACTTAACATAACATGTCTTTTTAGCGTTAAGTGTTAGTAAATTTTCACGTATTAACAGCATTAAAACCGTGTTGCGCAAGTGCCAATACCTCTTGTTCTGAATCAGCTGAAAAAAGTAGGGCAGTGTCATCAGCATACGATATAACCGTGCCCTGGTTTAAGTTTAAATTACATAAATCATTAATATAAATCAGAAATAGGGTCGGAGAAAGGACACTTCCCTGTGGCAAACCGTAGGATGTATTCAATATCTCATCACTATTTAGGCTTCCAATTCTACGCATTGGCTTCGGTCCTGAAGATAGCTTCTAAAAATGCTCAATTGAGTGCCTCTAATACCCCAGTTTTCTAGCTTGCGCAAAAGCAGCGGAGTTGAGACCGTGTCAAAAGCCTTCGCCAGGTCTATGTCTATTTAAAGATAAGAATTTCAGTCGCACGCTCTTAAAGTAAGCGTAATACGAGTTTAATAACCTAACTTTATATTTTCTTAAAACCTTCTCTTACAAATTGTATTTTTACGGAGTTTAATAAACTAAGCTAATAACTAAGTATACCCCTAAACCCTTTTATAAATAAATATGGTAATCGTATTGTTAAATTAAGTTTTAAATAAAGATAAAGTTTATTTATGACAGACTATAGAGAGCTTTTAGAGACGAAAGAAAATATGAAAATCCCATAGCAAACTAACAATAAGAACTTTTCAAAGTGTTTTTTGTTTTTCCCGCTTGGTATCCCAAATGTGCGTGGAAACGTGTCTCAAATGTACTTGCCGAATTCAAGTAATAAGATTATCGCTTCAAAGTACAAGTACTTACGGTGTTCCCAGATTGAAATTCTGAATAATAAATTTATCCATTGGTACCCACGCGACCAGTATTTGTTTGGCCTATCCCACGAAAATTTCATTCACCACATAATATTTTGTATAATATTAATTTAGATTTATTACTTATGCATTTCCGTTACGTCTACCAGAAGAAGGGAGTCGCAGTTAAAAAATTATATGGAGGTTCACAATTTATAAAATCTTACGAATCCAGAAGCTCAAATCGCACACGTTTGCTATGTTTCATCATCACTAACCTGTAATGACTAACTGCAAGGCAAAGGTCTGCACAACTCAGCTATAGAGATAAAGGTTCTAAGATTGCAGCCGGGACCGACGGCTTAACTGGCCTGTATCATAATATGATAAATAAAATATTTATAATTTTCAATATGATTTGCTTTATACAAATTATTTTGGATAGAAATAATATAATTATGTAAAAACACATTTTTTTTAAGAGTTACTTCTGTGTTTCTTCTTGGATTCTTCACAGTAGATAACGACAGTGCCAACCAGTGGTAGCTAAATTTGACATTTATAAGTCTTCCATAAGTACGTTTTATAAGACTTCCATAACGTAAATTTAAAAAGCCTTTTTAATTTTCATTTTTGATCTTACGTGCCCTCCAAAGCACAGGATCATCTTTCTTTTCAGAATCAGAATCAGCCTGCAATGTCCTTATTTTACAGGAAATATCAATAAGATGCTTAAAAAAATCTATGATATAAATAATGTAAAATGTATCTTTACCTGTCGTCATCCCTCCTAATCAAAACTTGTAGGGCGTGAGAGCACTGAAAGATTTCCCTCAGCTTAGTATCGAAGTACAAACAAAGCACCGAGATACATACAAGAAGATAACACAGTAACAAATAATATATCCACTGACATTCACACATCGCCATAGCCCAAACTATACATTAGCCTGTTATATGCGTACTATAAAAACATGGAGGAGACCTATGTCCAGTTGTGGACTGCGATAGGTTGAAGAGAGAGTGATGGGTATTAAACAACGGATAAACATACTTATATACCTTTTTTTTAAATACATATTTATTATACATAGAAAACACAGACAAACGGACTTGCTCATGCACACAAATCTTTGTAATGCTCGGAATCCTTGGTATAGTAGCCAACGTCTCAACCATTACGCCAAATGGATCGTCAACAGTATAGTATTTCTTAATACGTATTGTACATAGCATAGAAATAGGACTAAGAACATAGATACGGTGTTAAGCGAAATGTAAAATAATGTTATTTTGACTAAACAAAGGCTTTTTTCTGTTCCATAAAACGTGCCTATTTTACCAAGGGAGTCCTAAATATTTTCCCCATTTTAGCTATAATTATTCATGAATATTCAAAACCGTCTGCAGATATAGGTTTCTTCGTTAGTAGTCTTAGAGGGTTTTGTCCAATTCCCGGTGTCTCAGGAATTTCAATACCCATTTATCCGAAATTTTCTGTTCCAGCCTTAAGACTACATAAAGCAGGTACATCTTTTTCAAGACGATGTATATTTTTCAATTAGTTACAGCAAAATATTGTAGAGTTGCCTTTACACATGATAAAGTTAGAATAAAAAACCTTCCTGAAAAAGGGAACTGTACTATTGACGAATATTTATGTGATAAAAATTCGTTGTTTGTTAATTAAATCATTGTTTGGAAAATGCTGTACTGTTGAGTTTTCTTGAGTGTTTCTATCTCAACAGGCAAAACACTAAAGCGTTTTTTTTTTATTATCAAAATTCGTTTTTGTGCTTTACTTTGGTTTTTTAATGTGTTTATTTTATTTTTTTAAGCCTAATTTGAATAAATGATGATAGACATCAAGCGAGTCATATGAATAAGATGGAAAGGGCTTTATTATGCCAACACGACCAACACACATGTAGGATATAAAAAAATAAACAAGCTATAGGTATTTTTATGAATGATTTAATAAATACAAATTAAGTATTTTTTTATTTAGGTAGCTAATGAAATTCATTATTAAATTTATAGATGATATGGTATGATATATATATGGATGATAGGTGTTGTGCTTCCTGTAGGAGTTAGGTTATCCTTCTGCCTCTTTTTATCCCATTTCTTGTTCCCTCAAAATCACGAGTAACCATGGGTGACTTTAATTTCTTTCGGAGTTACAAGTATTTATATACCATCGATTCAATAGGTGGTAGGAGATATGAATTGACTTTTCGTTTTGTCGACCGAAAAAAAAAACGTGCTAAAAAATTGCTACGGAAAACGCGACTGTAACCACCACGGGTTCAATGCGGACTGTTGGCTATTAACGAGTTAATTCAAATTAGAGAATAGCGAACTGTGCATATGTTTTCGATTACCCATCCATTAAAGGATCGTTTCAGGGCTTGTTTAACATGTGCGATCGTAATTTGAACATGCAAATAATACTTTGTTTTTAGAAAATAATAAATGTTTCTCCTTGTTCATAAATATGTTACAGAATAATAAATGAACAAAGCTGTTTCTTACAAAATACATTTGAAAGGGCATAGACAATTAAGGAAGAAGGTAACAAATTAATAATTAATTGGTTTGACCGCGGTCTACTAAGGGTTAATTAAAATCATCAATCAGCGTGCCTTATTTATTGCTGTTCATTTGTTCACTAGCACATATAATTGGACGCCGTCCGGCCCGATGGACCGACGACTTGAGAAAGGTCGCTTGTGGAGGCTGGATGAGAAAATGGGGGAGACCTATGTCCAGCAGTGGACTGCAATAGGTTGAATAGGACATGTATTTGGACTTCGTGGACTTTTTTATGATATAAAGTTGCCGATCGCGTTATTTTAAAACGAAACGTTTCGATTATAAAATTGGTGTAGTTCGAAATCCTTTCGATCCTGTTTTATTACCATTTCCGATATCCGTTATTGCTATAAGGTTAGGGTTCAATTTAGTTTGGACTAGCTGTCAAATGATAAGCGCGATATGAAATTGACCAAAAAGTTGTATTTCGGTTCAAGTGTAGTTACGTTATAGCTGTCAAAATTTAGGGCAGTCGGCCTGCTAATCACGATCACGATGATACGCTTGAACATGACAGATACGATACAGTGTTGAAGGAAATTAATAATAGTAGGTTGTCATCATCTTCCGTCAACCCTGCTCTGCACTCGTCACCCGAGACGATATTTAGGTCTCTGATACCCGGTAGTTTTACTAGCTACAGTGTCATCATATCGAAACACAGAAGTGCAAAACACCCCTAGTTCACTGGACGATATCTGGCACTGCGGTGGTACCTACCTAGACGACTCAGTGCCAGTCTACCACCTAGTAAATCAATATATGATGTCATAACTGGAAAAATCACACAAAGTAACTTTAAAAATTAAACTAAATTAATACTTTAACATTGTGTTGTCTCCGTGGGTTGTGTTGAGCCCCAGATTAAGCTGCGATGTAAACTTAACGCTCAAAAGGCTAGACGACGCGTAGACAATTTATAGATAATCTGCATTTGATCCCTTAACTCGTATTTAACCCCGTGTCAATGAATTAGACTGGTTAATTAGCCTAATTTTCAGCTGCTATATTAGGGCACGTAAAACCGACATAAATAAATGGCAAATATTAGAGCGCCGGTGGCTCAATGGTTTATGTTAATAGTGTTGGTTTCCGCACTGAGTCCGTGCAGTGTACCATTGTGCGTGAGCCATGGCGGCCTTCTGGTCACTCCA